>JBBCBC010000016.1:18687484-18993466 GCA_037126765.1 Stenogyne calaminthoides | reverse complement strand
GCCAAGCTTTTTGCAAGATCAACTCTACTCGGTTTCATCTCGTATAATGTACGGTAGAGTGCATTTCTACGCCTTCTTCACTGATTCCTTCTCACCAACTAGCTGTTGTCCTTCATCCATTTGAATTAGCAATTTTCAAATAAAGAATGTTGAAGTGAGTTTAACCGACGTTTCACCCCATCCAGAAGAGTTGTGGATACTTGATCAAAGGTTTCAAAAGGAATTATAAAAACAAGAGTTTGTGCCTCACCGCCGAGTCTCATCCGGGTACACTCGATCGGTTCATCGGGCAAGATGGCGAATGTCCTTCCACTCGATGGACCAACGCCTTCCTCAAGTCAAACCGATAACCCATCGCCTTGTCGACTAACCCGGCAACATCAGGTCGAGCTAACTCAAGAAGACTTCCTACACTGCTAGATTCTTCATTTCGGGCCCAGATCAACTAACTCATCTCGCCCATATGCATCCAGAGCAAAGAAGAAGTCCTCAATGTGTCATAGATGAACATCTCTCCGTATAAAAGTATCCGGAGACAATTTGTCGACTCAGATGATCCACTAGGAAAATGAATAAAGGCTGAGATGTAAAATTATCAACCCTTTCCCTCCTAAATTCTGGATAATCTTCTCGTTCAGAGATTCAAACATAATTTTGTAGCTTGAATGGGTTGTGGGTGGACACAAACATTGCCTTCGGGCCGAGCCGTTCGACATCTAGAGGGCTTCCTTTAATAAATACCAAAAGAGAGAAAGTAAGGTGTGGATAGAATAGAGGAGGTTCAAATTAGAATCAAGAGTTCGTGGAGTTGAATCTCAATCTAACGGAATCTCGCCTAAAATAAGGTCGTGGTGAAAGAGGGTTCAATCTAGAAGATGGTTGTCCGGAGGCGACAAAAGAGTTCATCCCAAAGGAGCGGCTGCGGAGTAGGTTTATCCGGGATAATGTGTGGGTTCATGCCCCTTTGAATAGAGAACTAAGATGAGCCGAAATGATGGTTCATGATATCTGGCTTCCTTGTACTCTTCTTGCTCACCGGGGCCTCCATCCGACCAGTTCTCCGGGCTACCGTGGTTTTGTATCGAATTGCTCGCCTTTAACTAGCAATGGTCCCAACTGAATTTTTGCTCAACCATCATCACACTCAGCAGATTCTGTGAATTAACATCACCGCTTCATCCCAAGACCTTCCGATGGCATTCCAATCTTTCTTTTCAAAATATAGCGAGCTTGAGTCAGCTTTTTTCACTCACATCTTCGCCAGGCTAGTTAGTTTGTCGCCAACCCGCTTCTTTATGAGTATTCTTATCTTTTGTTGGGCTTTGAGCCGGGTGATTGCACCGGACGAGTCGACCCCTATCCTTCTTGGTTTTAGGACATACGAAATGTCATCATCTCTTTTCAATTTTATATCTTTTTTGGCTTTTGTAAATAATAGAGCCTTGAATTTTTCCGCGATATGGTCACGGTCTCGCATCAAGGATAATTTGAAGCTTATCTGATAGAATCATCGACACCAGAATGTTATATATATGTTCTTTTGATAGAATGGAACTGGTTGTCCGGGTGATTTCTTTACTACTTAATTTTGAAGATTCTGCAAAGAAACCGGTTCTGAATAATCCCATCCGGGCCTATGTCCGAGCTTTTCAATAGAAGCTATGACGTACGCTTCGCTGAAGTTAGAGCATCTTTGGCCAAAGTACTCACCTGTAATTGATTTCTGAGACTATCTCAAAAAGCACCAACTTCTTTTTTCGACAGGACCTTTGACATTAGTGATGTTTGTAATGTCTCTCGCCCGCAAACACCTTCAGAATAATCCTTTTCTCCGAATCCTCATGTAAAACAAATCGATAATTTCGGCCCAATCGTAAGCCAAATATCCGCCCAAGATCGCCGCTTGTGACATCGATTCTATTTCTCCACAAACGAAAGTATAATTCTTGTTATTCATTTCCTTCGTGATTTCTAAAATCCCAATGACTCGTTGATATATACACCGCCAAGTGCCGAAAGAGAATCGCCGAGACCATGCCTAAGATAATCCAAAATTTCCTTCGATTTCGATCGCTGGTAGTGTTGAATATAACATACTTCATCAATCACTTGTTTTACTGGCTGAAGTATAATCGCATATCTCAAGAAAAAGTTGCCATTTATATAATTCCTATAAGTATAAAGCAAAATTAGGCTATGAAGCTAAAGCTTAAAACGAAAGGCAACTATACTATACATAAGATATACATTACATAAACACATTAGATTAAAAAGAAACATTTTAAGATTATGAGTGAAATACACAAATTCAAACTAAACATTTAGATTTATATTAAAAAAAACTTTACAATAATCAACTATCAACAAGAATTACCAGAAATCTAATAGAATAAACTTTAAATGATCGATTTGCAAAAATGCTTCAAGAGAATTTTGTTTTATGTAGAGGATTTTGATAAATTTAGAGTAATAGAGGATTTGAAAGTTGATAGGTTTTTTAAAAAATAGGGTTTTAAAGGCAAAGCGTAGGAAATACAGACGAGTTCCCACAAATACTTGAGTATTCGTGTTTTGAAATGATTATTTAGATTAAGCTACCGAAAAGTGAAATAATCATGCGGGTTGGGGAATAAATATGGAATGTATTTGGATTTGAAAAATATTTATTGAATGCTATTAAATATACAAACCCCACATCCAAGATTTAATGTTTAAAGGTTTATGGCCATAAAGTAACGTACAAGAATTATCACACAAATATAGATAAGCTCCGCTTGACAAGTTTCATAAGATAATAGATCTCGTGGAGAAAAAAAAGAACAAGTTTAGAAGACATATCCAATCGATCGATATTGTAATCAATCGCCACCACTTTTGTTCGAGTCCCGACTAGTCCGATTTTGTTAACCTAAAGGTTCCCTATGCCTTGGTAAATTTTCCCCAACAATGTACTCTCTTGTCGATTGACCTTTTCAAGACTATCCTTATCGCCAAAGTTCCTTCTTCAACTGCTCCTTGTAACCCATCAAGACTCAATTGATCTTTTCCGACGATGAAGTCCCCCTTCAAATAACTTTTCATCCTTCTATCAATTTTTAACCAACCGGTATTTGAGATCGCATCAATTAAAATACCTCCTGAGCCTCATCTCCTAAATCCAAGAGTCCTAGCTCATTACATAATTTCTCTAAATCCGATTTCACTTAGAGGCTTGGTTAAGATGTCTTCTTTTTGCTTATCAAGAGGATCTTTTTCCATTCGATGTTCTTTCTTTTCTCGATGATCATCTAGATAAAGTGGTGTCCGATGTCCACATGTTTGCATCTTCGTGGTGCAGAATCGGATTTCGAAAGGATAGAAATCAAGATTATTATCGTTAAGGGTAAGATAGCACATTGGTAGTATTTATGTTGTAATCCTCACTACCGACAGCCAGAAAGGGCTAGAGCAACAAATGCATTACAGCCCATATATTCGTCTCAAGAGTAGAGTAGATAACAGATGTCCGCTTTAGAAAACCACGAGACCAAATTTTGCTTCCGAGAAACCGACAAAGACTGATGTAGATTTCTATCTATCCTACATCCACCATAATCAGAATCGTATTACCCACTAAGCTCTAGATTATCATCCACCGGATACCATGTTTCCAAGTTTACAATTTTTCCGATACTTAAGAATCCGCTTAGTCGCTTCTGTGTGGTTTGTTTGGGATTAGCTTGAAATTAGCACATACACCATCGCAGTGTTATATCCGGTCGCGCCATACAAGGAGGTATAACAATGATCCAATCAAAGCCCTATACTTTTTCAGATTAGTCTTCTACCACCTTCTATCCGGGTCCATCTTAAAATGTACCAACATTCGAATTCGCTTCTTAATTCTCGAGCTCATACTTAGCCAACAAATTCTCTTGTGTATTTTGGCTTCCCAGATGAATATCCCAAAGGTGAGGTTGCTTGACTTTGAAGACCTAGAAAGTATTATCCGACTCCATCATGGAAATCTCAAATTTTCCCCTTGCATCACCATCAATTTTCACATAGCATCTCGGGGAGAACCAAATATAATGTCGCCCACATAGATCCAACCAAGAGAACGCTTCCATCTTCTATTCTCAACAAGGTCCGATCAATCGCTTCGGGTAAATCCATTCTTCTATCAAGAATTGGGACAATGATCATACCAAGCTCTAAGAGCTCGTTTTCAAATTATAAAGAGCTTTTTCTTAAACGGTACACTTGGTTGCTCATTTCAAAGCCGAGGTTGTTCAACATAAACTTCCTCAGCTAGTACCCCGCTTAAGATCGCACTTTACATCCATCTAATACACAAGAACTCTATGAAATGACAGGCCGAACAACCGAATGGCTTCTAAAGTAGCGACGGTGCAAAGGTTTCATCATAATCAATCCTTCCGATTGTGAATATCCTTTCAAGAACAAGTTTTATTTTATTTATGGTTATTAGCATTGTGCTCATCCTTCTGTTCTTGAATACCCACTTAGTTCCAATCACATTGGTGAGTTGGTCAGTCTGTCTACAAGTTCCCAAACTTGATTCCTCTCAAATTGTTCTAATTTTCAGCATATCCAAAATCCAAACCAGATCCCGATAGAGTCGCTTTTCAACAAGGAGTGGTTCTTCAAAGACAAATAAAGAACAATACATCGCACTTTCACTAACTGATGTCTAGTTCGATTTATCGACGTGGGTCTCCTCGATGATCGATCGGCTTGATGACCGTTATCTGTGTCCTTCACCCCGATTATCATCGCTTTGGGAGAACATCATCCCTTTCGATAAAGATTCATCACTAGAGATTGGAAGAGGTACTGAAAGTAGGATCCACTGCATGGACATATCTCTGGCTTGATGTTCGACTCATCATGCGGTCAAGTCCCGCCATGGAAGTCTCTAACGCAATCATGTTGGACTCATCATGTGTTGAACTCATCCTCCGGGCAACGAGGGTTTCGCCAGAGTGTTTGAGAAGATGAAGGCTTTTTGGAATAGGGCTTTGAAAGAAATTTTTTCAACGGATATGATTTTGATTTACGGAAAATCGACAGATGAAGAAATCGACGGCTGAGATTAAACACCGCTAAAATGGGTATTTGAAAGGACTATTTCAAAAATACTGTTTCCGCCAATTTATCCTTTTATTGGCGATTAATGAACAAAACATTTAATTACGCTCTCGCAGACTATTGACTTTTTTCGATTTCAAAGGTCCCGCTTGTAATTATTTCTTCTCTCGTTTTTCATTTATCGCCAATGATTACCGAGATTCCGCTTAGACAATAAATGTGTATGATGAGTCAACAACCTCTTTGCATTTAATTTTCTCCATCACCATCGAAGTTTTGACTTGATAAAATGTCGGTGATAATATTGAGCATCGAACTTCAGATTACCGAAGTTTCCCAAGACTCGGCTTGTCAAGATTTCAATTTTATCCTCAGTTTTCAAAGAAAAACTCGAGAAATTTCACATGATCCGAAAACCTTCAATTTTTCGACGGTTTTATTCACATGGATCCAAATATACCTAATTCAACCGATAGTTCCTAAATCTGATTCACCTAAAGGTTTAGAATAAGATATCGCCTGCTTATCCGTATTTGAATTTTCTCCATTCGCGTCTTCTTCTCAACATGATCTTACGAAGTGATGTCCTATATAAAACATGCTTACATCCGTGTGCAATACAGATTTGTGTAATAGCAATTGGACTATTATTATCACAAAATATAGGTACTTATGGCTATAATCTTATAATCCTCAATTGTTGTTCCGAGCCAAAGAATCTGTGGCAATAAGCCTTCCCGCAAATGCCTATGTATTCAAATTTTCAGAAGAGACTGGTCACATCGAGGTTTGCTTTGAAAACAATAATATCGGCTTTATTTCCAAGAAATTGACAAGTTCCGTGGTAGACCGTCAATTCTACATCCTCCATAATCAAAGATCAATAACCGCTAATTCAAGATTATCATCACCGGATAACATAATCCTCTATTCACAAAGTGTTTTAAGATATTTCCGTAATCTTTTTTCGCAAATTTCTCCATGTGACTAGCCTTCTTAGATTAGCTTTGAAGCCTTGCTATATCCCAAAGAAATGTTATATTGTGCCTACTTGTCGTGGAGATATAGCAAAGGATCCAATGATCCCCTCTATAATCAAGCAGGATTTATCGATTCGGCTCGTGATCAAGATCCATCTCAGAAAGTTAAGATTCATGGAATTCTAATCGCATTGCAATTTCGTGACACCATACTTTGCAATCGTATCTCCGTGTATTTTTGGTTGACGATGAAAATCCTTTCCTTAGTTTGTTCACCGGTCCTGGCAGAAAGAAATTTATCTCCCCATCATCGATATCTCAAACTTTCCTTTCGAAAGTAGAAACTTTTTCACACAACCGATGATTTGGAGATCCAAAATGATGTCATCCACATAGATCTCAAACTAGTAAAATATCCTTCCAATTCTATCCCGAACAAATTCCTATCAGCCTTTGATAAAATCATGGTCAAGAAGAAACCGAAAAGGGTATCATACCATGCTCTGGGTGCTTTTTAAGACCATATGCTTTCCCGAGCTCAGAACTTGGTCATTCTCGATAAAAACTCAAGGTTGTTCCATATACTTCTCCCTAAGCACACCATTATCCGAATGCACTTTACATCCATCCGACAGACCGGAATTTCATGTAAGCAAGATATGCAAGAAAAAACAATCTAACGGTTTAGTTTGCAACAAACAGCAAAAGGTTTCATCATAATCCGCCTTCTTCTTCGAATAACCTTGTGCAACTAGCCTTGCCTTGTTTCTCACAATGTTGTTGTTTTCATCTCTTATTCTGAACACCACTTAGTTCCAATCACATTGTGCCTCTTAGTCTAACCACTAGCTCCCAAATCATCATTCCTTGAGAACGGGTTCAAATTTCTTTCAAGATAAAGAAGAATCCAAAATGAATCTTGTGTAGCTTCAATCTCAAAGAGGTTCTTTTTCTATATGGGCAAAGTTGAACAAAAGCACTTTCTCCATCGAACCTTCTTGTTTTGACACCATCTGATAGATCACCCACAACTGGACTTGTAGGATGACCATCCAACCATTTTCTCCCTGATGTTCCCCTTCAAACAAAGAGATCCTTCAACATCGTAAATGTTGTGTCTACGCAAATTATTTAAATTCAGGAACAATAGAAAAGCGAGAGAAAGGAATCATCTTCCTGTGGAAATTCCATCTGCAATACTGTCGAGACATTTGTTCCCTGATTGATAGATTCGTAGTTTGCCTCTACCAGGACTACATCTTCAGCATAGCATACCGAAGTTCAACTGCGTATGTTCAGATTGGTCGCCTTCAAAGGTCGGGTTTTCCAAGAGAGAGGAGAATTTCATCCCGAGTCTCACCATCCCAGTTTTTCCATCCCGAACTTTTTGTTCGAGTCCGATATACTCCATTCATAGAAAGTGACTGATTTCTTTCTTTCGTGTTCAGAGGATGTTTTATCATTTTTAAAGTTAAGTCCGTGATTCTCTTGATCGCTCCCTGGTTTATGTTCATGTTTCTTCTAACACAAGTAGATTCATCAAAAACAACATGAGGTGCCTCCACAATAAGAGTCCTACGGGGCCAAACTCGAAGGCTTTACCGACTCGTAATATCCTAAAATATCCCTTCATCGCCTTTTGCTATCAAAGTTTTCAACCCGATCTTTACCATTATCAGGTATTTAAACACTTGCAACCAAAACACACGAAAAGAAAGAAACAAGAGGCTTCCTTTCATTCCACAAAAATTATATGGAGTTTTTTCCTTGATTTTGGTCAAGATGGATCCGTTTCGAGAGTAAGATGCAAAGGTTGATACCAAAGCCCAAAAAATCTCTTAGAATATCAACTTCAAAGAATCATCATTGTCCTCAAGCCTTTCTTTCGTAGTCCTATTTCTTCATTCAAAGAACACCATTATGTTGTGGGGTCCTTGCAAATGATGTTTCATGGGTTATTCCATTTTGTTGCATAAGAATCGATATGATATGATTGATAAACCTTTCCTTTATCTCGATCCGATTTTTCACCATTAATTTTATTCTTTTTCAAGATCGAGCCTTTCAAAGAGTTTTAGTAGCTTTTGTTCCGAGTTCTTTCTACTCAAGAAGAATATGACCCATGTGTATCTAGAGTAGCCATCAACTACCACAAGTGTACATTTTCCGCCATTAGTGCTCGTTGTGTGTTATTAGACCAAAGAGATCCATATGTAACAGTTTGTAGTATTCTATCAAGAGACATCTACTTTGTTTTTGAAAAAGACGCTCGATTTGTTTTCCTTTCTCGACAAGATCACAAACATGATCTTTAATCGAACACTTCATTTGGTAACCCCTCACAAGTGCTAATTGTTGTGTTTATATAATAAATCGTGATTAATTAATCATCAAAGAGCTACACATCGCCAGAATATTCAATATAATAATCACGCCCGCTGGACGAGTTATTTTGTTGTTCATTGCCACAACCGATCGTAATTGCACGGCCACCCCATCGAATAAACGATCCGCTACTCAGACGAAAGAAGGAGTTAAAAGAGCCAAAATAATAGTGACCCGAACTCAGATCTCCTCAAGAACTTCCGAGATCCTAAAGCGGTCGAGTGCTCGACGATCAAATATCCTAAAGACCCAAATATCCCGAGGAATCAAGTGGTGCTCGAGGAGGACAATTTTCAATATAAAATTGACAATAAAATGACATGATTAAAGGGCGTAACAAAAGTCCAACCGAACAAAGATTAATTTGGATTTATCAAAAGTATGGCCCCATGCATTGCACGTTTAAGACAAAGATCGACCTTGTAAGATGAAGTCGTAAACGCGGGTAACACCACCGAGTTCTTGTGATGATCCAAAGCTTCCAAAGACATGCTATACTAACCAAAGACATGCTATCAATCCAAATTTATGCTTGCCAAGTGCTATAAAATAAAGAAAAAGAAGAAGAGAAGGGTTCGTAAAATAATCCCTAAAAGTAATTTACAAAAATCCCTTCGAGAGGTGAGGAACCAAAAAATTGTAGTGTTTATTCACATATACAGAAACCTAGAACTCATTTCAATAATCAGACGATTCATCTTCATAAGATGTATCAAGAATCAGTGTGGTAAAGCTCTATAATACTATATCCTCGCTTGGTATGCTCTTTCAGAAAGTAGTATTTTTCGACTAACCGGTCAACAAATTCATCTTATTTATCGCTTATTTTACACGTATGTATTTTTGTTTGAAGTTGTAATCAAAATTAGCCACATAATATTCATCAACTAAAACGACTAAAGCCATAATCGGGCGCTAATGAGGGGGTATAAATCAAAACCAACCCATACATAAACCTCGTAGTTACCGAGGCAAGTAAAAAGAAATAGAATGCCTCAATCTAGAATATTAAACGGAGAGGTTTCGGCAAGGCCGACTCACTTATCGAAAAGAGGCTCTGCCGCCACTTCACAAAAAATCACCAGAGAAACCATCAATCTTGAGGATATATAAATAATGATCCGGGCGGTTACTCAAAGCCATCATTTTGTTATGCAGCACGTAAAGAGAGGGCGTAAAAGAATTGGCGGTTAGAGGCTGGGAAAAGGTGAAGAGCAACATCAGATACACCGACACGAGAAAGCAAGCTAGAAAGAAAATCGCAGAAAGCGGACCAAAGAAAAAGTTCGATGATACGCCGGATGATGAACAGCCTCAAGGGTCTAGACCATGCTTGATCGCTTGGAGGCTCTCCGCCAAAGACCTAATCGCACAATAGGTGACAGGTCCAGGAAAGAGACATCCAATAGAGATGCCCGCACATTCAGATCTTCAAAAGATCCGTGATATCTAACAAAAATCGGCGGAAACAAAGCCGCCTATCCATCACCGATTGGGTAGTCAAGGACAACTGGGAGAGAGGGGATCGCCCCATCACGAGCATGATCCACGAGATCCCTCATGATGGGAAACAGCCCCAATCTAAGTCTATCACCCCACAAAATTTATGGAAATGCAAAAAAAGCCATCGAGGATTACAGCCGATCCGGCCGCGATTAAGGGCCAATCGAACGGTAGCACCGCACCTTGCTCGCCATTATCACCAATGATCATGGCGGCGGCGCACAAGAGAAAGTCGCAAAGACCGACCGCCAATTCCCATTTTCGGCGTCGAGTCGGATCCTCATGTCCATCTCAAAGAAATATTCGATTTTTATGATCGAAGGATGGGGCTACAGACGCGATTTAATGCCTGGTCATTCCCCATGACTTTGGGTGATCGGGCACATAGGTGGTTTATAACTTTACCCACAAGGCCCATCACGTCTTTTCGCACAAATGGGGCGGCAATTTTGTCCCACTTTTCATCCATGTGCTTTTCGCCGCCAATAAACAAAGGTCACGACTTTTCTCAACTAAAAGGTGAGTCCGACCATCATACATAGAAAGATTTGATAAATGTTTGTATGATGGAGCCTGAAGTAAAAGAGGGACGCCAAGATCCTCGCGGTTTGGAGGCCCCGACATTAAATACGTATACGGGAAGGTCATGCATCAAGATCGCCGAACTCATACACGTAGTTTAGAGAGCGAGCAGCCTAAAAATCATAGCTATGCAAGATTTGCTCGCAAGACAATCATGTATTGAGACAGAGCCTATCGCTAGAAAAAGTTTTCGAAAGTTAAAAATTCATTTAATGGTATTGCACTTCAAAACCTCCTTCAAACCTTTTGAAGAAAAGAGTACAAATGCCCTAAGTCCCTGGACATGGAAGGTAAAACTATCTTTTAATCAAATTAAAGATCGACATGTCGATGTGCCAAGAAGAATCAGAATGGATAAAGATCGATTTAACGCCCAAATATCGTAATTATCACGAAAGGTTATCGGCACAACATGTAAAATTGCCGACGATTTATTCGGCCAACTTTGAAGTTATATGAAGAGAATTTCCCAGTTTTAAAAAAGTTCGCGAATGTGATTCGCAAACGTAAAAAAAAAAGATCTAAGGAAAGCGAAAGGTCATTAAACATTTGACAAAGGATCCCCAAGAATCACGTAAAAGAGATCCAAACGCCCAAAAGAGGGCTTCCCATCGGGAAGAGGTCGAGAAAGCCAAGAAACCACATGATACCTTTAATATGGTCCTGCGGGTGGATGTTACCAAAGCGCCAACGTTATCTAACAGACGAAAAAGATGGAGATGCATGCCATGCGTAACATCCATCGTGAAGTTGGCGAGCACATCATCCAAAGGCCTCCCCACCCACTACCAAATCATTTTCTCGAGGACGATCTAGGGACGAAATTATAACTCCCCCACAACGCAATTCTTAACCATCGCGCTCGCCTCCTGGGTTGAAGGTACATCGCTTCTTAGTTGATATCGAGCTTATGCTAACATTTTGTTCGTAATACCTTCGCCAGATGGAAAAACAAGTTGGGGATTTGAGCGCTTATATTGAACCATGTAATCATACTATAATGGGTTTTGGGGAATCAGAATCTTAACCTTACCAGATGATTAGGTTAGGAGTCGAGCCAGAATCAACTTTTAAATTCTATTATTAGATTTAACTAGAATGTTAGATTTTGTAATCTCCGCCGATGTTCATCCACTTATAACGGTTTTAGGTCGCTTTTTATTCAGAATTCAAAGCTGCTCGTTCTAATGACATTACCGGTTAAATTTCCAACACAAGATGGAACAGTAGCAGAAAAGGAGATCAAAAGAAAGCTCGAGATTGTTTGGTTATCGTGGTACCGTAAAAAGACAAAGCATCAATATGATGGAGCTTAACACGGAGATTGATAAGCTTACCAATGAAAGCAAATATCTCACCGAAAGATCTTCCGATTTAACATAAGTTCGACGAAGCATAACCATTCGTATGAAAGCACGTATAGCGAACATAAACTTTTGGGAGTCAACTAATTTCTGATTCCTAGATCAAATGAATATTGATCACCCAAACGAGCAATCGGACTCTAGAGCCTCGATAGGTTTTTGAAACCCACGGAGGTTGATGATGAGCCGGGGTCCGCCAAGACCTCGTGGAAGCAAAAAGAAAGAAGCAAAAATTCTGAGCAATCGAGCCAATCAAGACAATTCAACAGTAATTGAAGTTATTAGAAGTGTTCTGGTTTAATGACCCTAACCAATCCGGTAAATAATTACTTACCTTCAAGCAAATTTAGATGTTCGCATGGTCGCACGAGGACATGGTTGAATAGATCCAGAGCATGCCCGCCATTCCTCAACTCTTGATCCAATACAAGCCCAGCTTGTCCAAAAACACGTAAAGTTTAGTCCGAAAATACGCGCGCGAATAATGAAATCAAAAAGCCGCCGACAACAAACCGATCCGAGGTAAAAATGCCTAAGATGGCTGCTTGAACCCCTGCAGCTCGCTCGCAAATCAAACGGATCTTGAGACGTGGTATTGATTTCATCGATTTGAATAAGGCATGTCCAAAAGATAATTTTCCGATGCCACACATTGATTATTTGTTGATAATACAAACGCCATGAACTCACGACATTTATGGATGCGTCACGGGTTATCACCAAATACCGGCGCATCCGGACCATCAAAAGAATACGGCATTCTCGCAGCGAAAAGAAATATGCTGGGTTGGCAACGCATGCCATTCGTGATTAAAGAATGCCGAGCAACGATTAACGTTCAGGAACAAAATGTTAATTTAACACATCGGCTTAACAATTGAGGTATATATCGATGATATTGGTAAAGAGCTAAATACAATAAGACCACATCACCCACCGCGACAAACGCTTGATATATCGAGGGAAGTATATTATGAAGTTAAATCCCAAGAAATGAAGCCAGATTCATTCAGGAAATTCCTGACATATGGTTAGTCAACTGGGATTGATAACGAACTCACAAAGATTCAAGCCATGCTCGATATGCAAGCCCTTAAATTTGAAAGAGGTCCAAAAGTTAACCGACGACAATTGCGAGCTTGGGTTTATATCACGAACCGGGGGACAAATAAACCTTTTTTGACGACATTAAAGAAGGGAAATTTCGACCCCAGCATTGCCAAAATGCATTTGAATCATTAAAGAACACTTGCGATACTCGACATCGCCTAAGCCTATCCCAAAGAACAACTCTTTTTCAGATTCTTGCAAGGTCCAACACGCCACAGGCTCAGACGGGTAAGTGGACCCACATTTGCCCATTTATTATGTTAGCAAGTACAAAGAGGCCGAGTCTCCCAGATCCTCCACTGAAAAATTAAAGATACGCCAGAATGAAAAAGTAAAATTGCGACCATTTTTTTTCTAATTCACAACTTGAGGTATTGACTGATTTTATAATAAGTCCTCCAATTCCACAGACATTTCGAAGATTGCTAAACGTATGGTGGAGTAGGGATACCAAGGATACGCTCATTTCCATTTAACAAAGAATGAAGGGCTGTCGATGGCCGTATTTCATGGTTGAGCTGACATATCCACAAATTCTCGAAAAATTGTCGATCAACTATGGTATTACGTATGTTGATGGTTCATCAACAAGTTCAAGAGCCGAGCAAAGCGAAGTTCTCATCACCCCAACCAGTAAACGCTACAACAAGCCCATCCGATTTGATTTCCAGCCATAAAATAATGAGGCCAATACGGCTTTGATCGCCGGACTACAGATGGCAATGACAATGGGAATTCGTGAGGTCGATGATCTATAGCGATTCTCGATAATCGCTATCAAGTAATAAAGTAGTACGAGGCCCGAGGCAAGTAATAAATGGCACAATATCAACAACTAGCAAAAAGAGTTGCTCGAGCATTTTGACCAAGTTTTCATTGAACAATTACCAACCATTGGGTAATTCATTCGCTGATGCTTTGGCACGCGCAACAAATAGATGCCGAGTGATTTAACACAACAAACACAGGGTCGCTAATCCAGACGACGCCCATCGGTTCGTAATTACGATCGCCTAAAATAATGTTCTTAACAAGAAACTTGATGACTCAATAATGAGTTACTTACAAAAAGGACTTCTCCCGAGAATAGGGCACAAGCTACTCACCAAAGTTACAACCGCTTTCGATATACTATTATGAGCGAGCATTTGTACAAAAGCTTCTCACTTCCACTGAAGTGTATCACTCTGAAAAGAAGGACATGTACTTAAGCAACAAATCCATGACGGAGTATGCGGAAATCATACAGGTGGGCTTGTCCTAGCACACAAAAAATAATCGCATGTTGTTATTATTGGCCAACCCTCAAAAGGATTTGGGCCAAGATATGCTCAATGGCGTGTCATATGCTGTGTACATGCTCCGCTTATTCATAGCCCACCAAGAATTGGTGCCGTTTTGATAGCCCATGGCCTTTTGCCAAATGGGGATCGATTTGATCGCCCATTTCCTAGTGGCACATCGGGAGTTAGATATGCTGCGGGCCAAGTGATTATTATACTAAAATGGGCAAAAGCCGAGGCCATTGTCAAGATCAACCAACAAAGGACGTGGAACTTTATTCGAAAAAGCATCATCTGGTCGATTTGGGCTTCCTCAATCATGGTCAATGACCAAGTAAAACAATTCAATGGAAGTGAATTCGCATAAAATTGTGCTCATTGGGCATAAAAAAGCACTACTCAACTCCATATTATCTCAACCAAACGGTCAAGTTGAAGTTTAATAAAATTATCACATACCTCAAGGCTAGACTTGATAATTCCAAGGGGGGAGGGTCAAGAATTGCTCCTAAAATATGGGCTTATCAAACAACTTTTAACATCAATCATGAGACCCTTTTGCTTGGAAGATTTGGTGCGGAAGTTCGTTATACCGCAAGAATCAAAATTCCAAGTCATCGAACAATGACTTTCTTTGAGAGCATATTAATGATCAGCGCATTCTCAATTCGACTGCTGGAAGAAAGAAGGATTTTGGGTTTATTTCAAGAATGCTATGTACAAAAAGAGACGAAAGTTTTATAATTCCAAAGTCCAACGCGCAGTGTTCAATGTGGGCGAGCCGGTTTTAAGGCGATCGATGGGTAAGTAAAGCTGGTGTTCAAAGCATGGGAAGGTCCCGAGAGTCACGTAACGCTACTAAACGGGCATATGACTTGAGGATTTAATGGAGTCCCATCTGTTTTGATTGTGAACGCAACAAATTTGAAAAAATATTATCAATAAAGGCAGTATAGTATCGGGCTTAAAAAAGTTAAAACAATTTAAAGAAGCATATTGTTATTTAACACAATCACCATTCGGGCCAAAAAACGAAGTAGACGACCATAAAAGAAGAATATATTAATTTCGATGATATCCTTCAAGAAAAATGCCGACGTAAAGACTATTGATGCACAGGAGATACGGCACTAACGAGTTGTCAATAGAAGATAACGGTCGGAGGATGAGTGGCACGGATGAGTGGATTTTTGAGCAAAGAGCCGCCAAAAAGCTTCTAACGAGATGTCAAAAAGGAGAGTAAAAATAAGAGAGCTAAGACTACTTATCTATGCCAAGACTAGCTGGGACACTAGAATAGGGGCATACTTATGGTTAAGAAAAAGCAAAAAAAAGAAAAAAGATGAAGTAGAAAAAAGGAAAAATATCGCGATTCTTCAAGGAAGATGGTTTAGTATGCCCCAGACGAAGAAATCCTCGATTCAAAGCAAATCATTTATCGAATTGAAGCATTTGTCCGATACGCAGTCTTTTACCCCATGTTCATTACTTAGAAGAAGTTGTGTCGCTGCCACGACTCAAGATGCTCCTAAGAGTCATGGTTGCCAACGCATTTTCTCCACGCCAAGAGCATAAGCCATGAGTCCCCATGCATCCCCAAAATCTCCTCCCGGGGAGGGATGTCATAGTGTCCGCCTCAAATAAGATGTCGCCGTCGTCGATGCTCGTGCATCTACCGAGGGGATGTAATGGTGCGAGTCGAAAGTTTTGCTCGCACCTATTTTGCATGAAAGCAGAATGCTATTACATGCTCATGCCCGCGTCACCAAGATAACTACAACTTGTCCAGAGGGACAAAAGTTTATGACAGCCGCTTGAGCATGTTACAAAAGAAAAAGGGTAGATACCGACAAAGCTACATCCTTGTCAACATCAATTCCATGGACAAGGTGAGGCCAACAGGTTCACTCAAGACAAGGTTTAGATTCAAAACCTCGGTCCGATAACAATAGTTATGTAATAGATAGTCTTCTTCAAACTATGAACGATGTAATAGAATACAAAGTGTTGCAAAAAAGAAAAAGAAAGATATATGTACTTTTGTTCGCTAAAGAGATTCTAGTTCAGTTTATTTGAGGTCGCGACTTAAGTTTCTGGACTAATCTTAACAAAGACTTAACGAGCCTGGGTCTATGTTCACTCCGATTTAACGAGTTCAGATTCGATTCAGCAAAAAGCGAAGTAATGGGTACGCAGCGCAATGTGATAAGACGACTAAGTACTTACAGACACCGTAGCACGAGCGGTGAGTCGTGGGTCACGCAATTAAATAAGACGAATTATCTGAAGTGATCGCGACCAAAATAAGACCCGATCACGCACCAAGAAAGGTGGGTTCATAAAGTAACCCATCTGGTCGATCTAAATAAGACGCATCAACCGATTGCAATGTCAATAAGACAATCAAAATCGAAAAGAAGTCGAGGGCCCAGTATAGGCAAACCCAATGTTAGAATTCATTCGTAGAAAAGGGAAAAACCGGAAAACAATAAAGCTTAACGCTAAAGCAACAAAGCAAATATCAAGCAACACAAGTATCAACATTCATTCTCAACAAAGCGGGTTAGAAAACGGTTCAAGATGTAATCTATTTCGTTCAATTGAAAAAATGTTTTGACAAAAGAAAAAGTATCAACAAGAAACAAATTGTTAAAGATATATTGTTCTTAACTAAAAGTGAAGAAGACAAAAAGTTACACAAGTTTTACAAAGAAAAAAGACATCAAGGTGCAAAGTCAAAATTGGGGGTAGATGGAAGAGAAATGTCGAACACATTATGTTCGGTTCCCTCAACAGCTTCAGAATGTCCGTATCGATGCTCTTTCGGGAGGCGATTTTTGCTTGGGTTTGCGGGAGGTTCTTGCTCGCCTGCACTGATTGGTCCCCGTGATTCAGCTGAAGATTTTGATCAAGAACCTCGAAGAATAATAACGTCGAGTTCTCCTCTTCATCCAATTGATCGTCAATTTTGATCCCTTCGGGGAAGAACGAAAAAGTCGCACGGACCATTCAAACCGACATTGGGAGGTTGCGATCCGGAGGGTTATCAACCAGTCTTCTTTAAATTTGGATATGAGAGGGGCAATCGTCACATTGGAGTATGTGGCTAAGCGTATCGAACAAGATCGGCAAAAGCGCAAATATACGAGAAGTTGGACATGGAGTCAATATACTCGTCATCATGCAGCTTTGAGTTTTCAAGGCCTAAACGAGTATTAGTCTCTTCAAAGAATGATGCTATTGGCGAAGTATTAATCCCCTCTCACTTTCCATTTGATCAACACCGGCCCGGAGTTTACGGCTCAACATTCATTTCTTCTTGAGCCCTTCAGATATTGATCACCTCCTCCCGACGTATTGAGCCTCTCTTGTTTGACGAGCATCCCTTGAGCTAGGCGAGCATTCTCTTGAAAACGGCGACGAGCATCCTCCCGAGTCATTGGGCGCCAACCAGGCCAAACATTTTGCTCTGAGGCGATTTCGATTAAATGCGGACCTGTTCACTCGATCACTTTATCTTCAAAGTTCCTAATCAAAGCCAAATAATTGGCTTGGATGTTAGCGATTGAGCATGTTTTTCTCAAGAGCGACCATAGATTGGCCTCAAGCACCAAAACCCCAAATGCATATTTTCCAAGGGGTGGGGACCGTAGTAGACTCCTCGGTCAAGAGTCCACGCCGAAGCGAAGTCCGGCGAAGCTTTTTGAACATGCTCCGCACGCTCGAACTTTGCTTAACACCTCTACGAGCAAAAGTAATTTTTAGGGTTGGAAGCATTATACATAACCCTTCAACCTATAGTATATATATATTCAACCAAGTGAGTATAGAGATATCTACCGAAACCAAAAGAAAGATCGAGCGGAGCAAATGTACCTGCTCACGCCGAGCCGGATCCCATCCCGTGAATGATTTGTCTTCTTCCGGAGATCGGAGCTCGTGGTCTAACGGAGTCCATGATCGGGGTCCAAACCGAGGAGGGAGAGGATAAAGCAACTTCCATTTCGATAAACTGCGAAATGGGACCAACAACAGAGGCGGCCGCCTTATCGCCTCGAAAGAGGGGTCCGAGTCGACTGACGGCTTCGGAAGGCTTGTCCGAGTTTGCTCGTTCGCCCCTCGTCGATTCGGGCCCTCGCTCGCTTGGCCCCCGCTCGCCGATCTCCACCATTGGTCTTTTTTCGGTGGTGGAGTTTGTTGCAAAACCCATATTCGCCGAACGGGAGCCCTTCAGGCTTCGACTTGATTCTCCAGACCGGATGAGGGTCGTTTTGGCCCCGCCTCCCCCTCTACATTCACTGAGCCTCTCGCTTCGGCTGAATCCGAGCAAGTTCACGTGGGTTTTTCTTGAGCCATCTCGGTGTGTTCGGGGATGTACTCACAAATGATGGTCACAGCCGAAAAAGTCAAATAAAATGAAATCGTAATCAATGGGTAACGAACAAAAAAAGACACAAGACTTATGCAAGAACAAAAGATAATCCTTAAAGGGAAAGATCAACAAAGAACAAGATGATGAGGAGGCACGAACAAACCTCCTTTTTTCTTTCTTCTGTTCGGCGGTGTTCAAAGTTATCACAGATCTTTCTCGAACGAGATTCCAGATTAATCCGCCAAACTGCACGAAATAGCAGGCCGATTTGTCTCCTTATCCATCGCAGCTAGAAATCCTCAAATAAAAAGTGAGTTAAAATCGGTTCAAATTGAAGAATGAAAGATACAAAATCACTTACCGGTACACCCCAAGTCAAGGGGATGTCCAAGCGAGCATTTGGCTCGCCTTCCGAGGCCGGGCTTTTCCAATTGCCCTCACGAACCGTAACTTCTTTCCAACATCGATTTTGTTCTAACATCCTCGATAATTTTGCACTCAAGGCGTTAGCTTGCATAAACAACCATCCGTGTTCGCTTCTGGACGAAGTCAAGTGCACTAACCGAGCAAGTTCAACAAGGATAATACCCGGCTTCATTTTGCCGAACAGTCAAAAACTCATAACCATATGCCATCCGCTCGTTTAAGGCTGCGTAATGGTAATATTCCACCCACGAGCAAACGGGTGATTGCCGGATGGAGAGGAAATCGAAGGCCTCCATGGTGTCCAAATTCATCTGCGACACAACCCTCGGGGTTGGTCACCACCATCGGGACCCGGTGCCTTAAAAAGACATCCTGGGGTTTCATAAATTTATGTAGTTGAGCGAGCATATCTACATCAATTATGCTCGCTACTTTTGCTCATTGGGTACTCGTTCTCTACACTAATCCTATGAGGTTGTTAGGGCAAACCAAAATTATAACGAGCATTGTACTCGCTATATGTTGGACTGTGAGGGACACCAACAGGTATACCAAGTTCAGAGTTTTGCCCACCATCTACACCTATGTTCGATTCGGGCTTAAATTTGGGTTACAAAATTTTCCCTCACAAAGAAAGATTATTTCGCTTCACATCAACATTATCAATAGCCCTAGACCTAGTTTGAATTTGGGCGAAGAATCATAATCTAATCGCCCCGATTTAATCATTACGGGTCAAACCCCCATCCCGATTCGTTTGGGCTTTATCGAGTCGAAGAAAGAACGGTAAATGGTTCAAGTAATTGCCAACGGAATCCTGAATTTGAGGCATTTTCCTCCCGATGTACTTATATTATTACGGGGATTCTACTAATAGGGAAGGCTAAGGGGAACTATGATGGTCTGATTGAACAGAGGAATTTAGCAAGAGGCCATAATTACAAAAATAGAAGAAGAATGCAGCCGTTTTCGAATGAATTTCTTCACCGAACAATGAAGCCTTCACCTAAACTTTCGAACGCGGAAGACAATAAAAGAGCAGAGGAGAAAAGAGAAAAAATTTAAGGCGGAGAAATATGGTTTATATGGACATCGGGTACAAATTCAAAGATCCAGCGCGGAATTCGAAGCGATGTCAAACATGGCCCAATCGATTTTTACAAAATCAGGGCCCCATGTAGAATACAAAGTAATCTTGGTTGGGGGGTATTGTTGTGTTCGATATAATAAATCGTGATTAATCGATCATCAAAGAGCGACACGTGTAATATTCGAATATAATAATCATGCCGGTGGATGAGTTACTTTTTGTTCATTGCTCGCCAACCGACGTAATTGCTCTACCAACCTCACCGAACAAACGTATCCGCTTTCTCGGATCGGAAAAGAAGGAGTTAAAAGAGCGTGTCAAGATGTTCGAACCTCGGATCTCTCAAGAACTCGGACATCCTAAAGGGTCGAGTGCTCGACGATCAAATATCCCGAAGACCCAAATATCCCGAGGAATCGATTGTGCTCGAGGAGGACAATTTTCAATATAAAATTGACAATAAACCGACATGATTAAAGGGCGAACAAAAGTCCAACCGAAAAAAGATTAATTTTGACGATCAAAAGAGCGCCCTATGCACGGCTTTTAGTACAAAGATCGATCTAGAAGATGAAGTCGTAAACGTGGCAACACCACCGGAGTTCTTGCGATGATCCAAAGCTTCCAAAGACATGCTATATTAATCCAAAGACATGTTATACCAATCCAAATTTCATGCTTGCCAAGTGCTATAAAAAGGAAGAAAAAAAAAGAAGAGAAGGGTTCGTAAAATAATCCTTAAAAGTAGCCTACAAAAATCCCCGAGAGGTGAGGAACCGAAAAATTAGAGTGTTTATTCACATATACGAAACCCTAGAACTCATTTGTTAATCTGTGATCGATTCATCTTCATAAGATGTATCAAGAATCGTGTACGTAAAGCTCGTAATACTATATCCTCGCTTGGTATGCCCCAGAGTAGTAGTCATTTTCGATTTAACCGGGTCAACAAATTCATCTTATTTATCGCTTATTTTACACGATATGTTTTGTTTCGAAGTTGTAATCAAAATTAGCCACATAATATTCATCAACCAAAAA
Organism: Stenogyne calaminthoides; assembly: GCA_037126765.1. NCBI lineage: Eukaryota > Viridiplantae > Streptophyta > Magnoliopsida > Lamiales > Lamiaceae > Stenogyne > Stenogyne calaminthoides. The sequence goes on along the minus strand of JBBCBC010000016.1, from coordinate 18,972,239 downwards.
CTCATGACACTAATCTTCCAAGTTTGTTCAGGGTTTTAAAGTTTAAGTGATTAGGTCTTTTGTGCCACAACCAACGGGTATCGGTGGAACTTTTTGCAACCAAACATGTATCTTTAGGAGTTGAACTCCAATCAAGAAGATACACATTTCTTTTTTCGTACCAACAAGAAAATTTTTGTGAAGCATTTTGTTTTACATAACATAAGTTCTTTGAGAACTCAACACCAATCCTTTGTCACGATTGGCCGATAGAAAGCAAATTATGCTTTAGACTGACACATATGAAACACCATGGATATGAACAGAGTCAACTTCAAGAGTTCCATATCCGGCCGGCTTTGTCCTTAGGAATTGTCTCCAAATGTGATCCGAGGGCCTTTTTGCTCAACATAGTCAAGTGATTAGTTGCTTATATCCCTGTCATATGTCTTGAACATCCACCGTCTGGATACCATATAGTAGGATCCAATTCATTTCCACCATCGTCTTTATGTTGTTTTCATTCACCTCGCTTTTTTCCTTCAATTCAAAAACGGTGACGTTCTTAGGTACCCATTTGGTGTAGGGTCCTACCAAAGTTAGTCAGTATTTTTTGGAACCCAATCGCCTCGATAACTCTAATTACTTTAGAGTGGCTGATTTGTCTCCCCATAAACATCTCTGCATACACATTCACTACCCTAGTGCCTTGGCAAGACCTTGTGTATGAGTGTCACCTTTAAGATGAACATGAGCCTTAGAGTTCTTCTTGAGTTGGGGCTTTTTTTGTTCAAGTGCCTTAGCTTTGGTGCAGCTGGTCTCTATCTCTGCTGACTTGGGTTCAGGAAACCTTTACCCTTAGGCAAGTGGGGTTTAGGTTGCTATCTCTTGAAATTGTGGTCTTTCAAGAATTGAGGACTTGGTCTTTTCGCTTGAGAATATCTCTGAAAGTGTTTCTCTTCTGAAAATTCCTCTGATGGTTCAGTGCAGATCTCTTCAAGTTGGTATTCTTAGCCTGAGGCTTTCAAGTCCTGGCCTGAAAATTTCCTACTGAGTGTTCAAGTTTTCTAGCCTTTTCCTGCGGTTTGGGCTTTCTTCCCCGAACCTTCTGTTTTTCTGAAACCATAGGTCATTTACCCTTGTCTAAAATCTTAGGCTTTTCTTCAGTGAGAATATTTGATGCCACTGGTTTAACAAAGACAGTCTTGGTGCTACTAGAAGCAGCATTCAGAAGACCTTGTGAGGTTCCCCCTGGAATGTATCCCAATCCAAATTTTTTATAGCCAGTGTGTCTTTGATAACTCTGAATTTCATCTATTACTTTAGATGCAAAATTCAATAGAGCTAACTTTCTCTGCGCACTAATCCCACATTTCTTTTAAGTTTTAAGGTTTCCAAAGAGGTCATTGAACTCAGTTCTGATAAGCTGAATCTCTTTAGTGGATTTCTCTAATTTTCCATTCAGGATCTCTATCACCTTCTCTTTTTCTGAGAGTTGTACTTTCAGAACATCCAGTTCATCAGTAGTTCCCATCAATTGAGAAGTGATCTCAGCATTTTTAGAGTCTTTCCACTTCAGATTCTCAGCAGTCAGTTCCTTGTTCTGCTCTTGAGTTTCAGTGAGTAGTTCTTGTAACACAGAATAGTCCTTCATAAGATTCTCAAACGAATCCATTAGGTCAAAGTTACTGTTTACAGTTGAACTTGAGAACTCATGTGCTTGGGTAGGAGCAACAACAGAGATAGAAGAATTTACCTCCTCCACAGCCATAAGACGCAGACATCATCATCACATATCCGGAGAGAAAATCTCATCTCGAGGAACTGGAACCTTCTTCAGAATGTTCTTCCTCTTCTGCAATCATAGCTTTCTTGCTAGAGATCTTCATGTCTCTCTTGGCTTGTCTTTCCTTTCTTTCTTTAGCACTCAGCTCAGGACAGACATATTGGAAGTGACCTTTCTTTTGACAGTTGTAGCATCTGTTTGCATCATCATCCTGATCACTTTCCTCCTTGGTCTTGGAGTCCTTCTTTTTGGATGAGGATCCTTCAGCTTTGTGGTCCTTCCTTTTCTCAGTGTATCTGTCCTCAGCTTCTGAGTTTCTCTTGTACCTGTGATTCCTGTAATATTTCTTATATTTCCCATATCTGCTATTAAGTCTTTCAAACCTCCTTGCCATCAGTACTAGCTTATCCTCTTGCTCATCCTGATTTCTGGCAAGTGAGTTCTCAGACTCTCTAGACTTACAGGATTTCTCTTTGGCTTTGAAAGCCACATTCTTGCTAGATGAAGAATCATCTTTGCTGTCAGATTTCTTAGTTTTCTTGTCAATCACAAACTCATAAGCTTTCAGTTCAGAGAAAACTTGTTGGTATGGCATGGAATCAATATTTTTGGTGTTTTCAATCACCACAACATGTATATCCCATTTCTTAGATAATCCTCTAAGAATTTTTAGTGCCACTTCTCTCTGTGGGTATCTTTTCCCAATAGCATTCAGATCATTCATTATGCTAGTGAATCTGACCTCAAGTTTGTCAATGGATTCACCATTTTCCATTTCAAAGCTATCAAACTTTCCAATAGCAAAAGAAAGTTTGTTTTCCTTAATATGATCTGTGCCTTGACACATAACAGCAAGTGTGTCCCATATTTCTTTTGCAGTTTCACAGTGAGAGATCATCCCCATAACACCATCATCAATAGTGTTATACAAAGTATCTTTAGCAATGTAGTCCAGATTGACTAACTTTCTCTCATCAGGAGTAAGTTGATCATCAGGCTTTGGAAATTCATCTCTGGGATCATTCCTCTCAGTATCAGTGATTCTGGGATTCACAACAGTAAATTTGAATGGTCCTTCAGAAACCACTCTCCACATTCTTTCATGTTTTGAATACAAATGAGCCTGCATTCTCAATCTCCATAGGTCATAGCTCTCAACAGAGAACATAGGAAGTTTCTTAGAAGGCATGATGACTGAGCCTTGTAAGATATCAGCAAACAGATCTATTCAGTAGACCACCAAAGTCTTTCAAATAAAATAGACTATGGCTACCAAAGCAAGTGGTCAAAATGAACCACCGCCTCGATACCACTTGTTGGTCCCGGTGTTAACGAGGCTCACACGTATGGGGGAATACACGTGTTCATGATTTTTAAAACTTTTCTTTTCACCGAGGTCGATGGGTCAAGTTATCCCGATGATTTTGCTCGAGAAGCACGGATTGCCCCGAGTCAAAGTCTATCGAGACAATGATCCCGAAGCCGCCGAAGCTTCAGATTACCCAATGAGCTCGAAGTTTATCCCGAGGCGCTGATCAAATAATTATCTTATCGAACCTCGAGAAAGTTAGTTCGATTTGGTAACTATCTCTGTTCTAGCTACTCAAGCGCGGGAATAGTTGGCCCTAAGTTTATACTCGTTTTAGCTTTATGAAAATCTTCCTTCAATAAAACAAAGGATTAAGGCCAGGATCAATTTGATGCAAGTTCAATTGGATTAGTTCCAACCCAATATCAGTGAACTATGCAGTGAAAAACATGCAAATGATAATAATGCAAAGATTTAAAGCAAAACAACACAGCAATTATAGTGGTTCAGAGACTCAAGCTCCTACGTCCACTCTCTCTGATCTTCAGAGAAATTCCTTAATCACTTCCTAAAGCTTTCAGGCTAACTCACCGTAGAAGCTTACTCACTTTTTCTACCTTGAGTTTTCTCGGGCCGACTCACTGTACTTACTAACTCAAACACACACAAGTGTTGAGACTACCACAAGTTGCTTACTAACTTCTTTCTAGAGTTTTCTTCGCTAACTCACTATAGCTTACTAACTCTTTTACAACTCTAACTCACCAACAAAACACACACAAACTACCTTAACAAAGGGTTAGGGTTTTGGGTTGGTTTCAACTAGAGTGAGATATCCTTTACAATAAGAACTAATGCAAAGGCTAGATATCTCTTCTAAGCTTTGAATATATCTATCAATCTAAGCTTAGAATAGTTAGCTCTCTCCAATGTGAAACACTTGGGAAATTCTAGGGTTTTCGAGTGCTTCAATTTACAATAATACGAATGAGCTCTTGAGGTGCTTTGAAATTTCTCATGACCTCTCAATGTAGAAGGTTACTGGTATTTATAGGCAACCATCACCAAGGTCATTTTGAAAAACTATCCGTTGGAGGAGATAGTATCAAGGGTTTCCTCTTCCGGTGTTTGATGAACGGCTATATTTAGGGTTTGAACACTCCCTTGCATGTTTTAGGAAATATCAATCATGTAGCTTAATCACCAATTTTTTGCGATTCGGAACTTAGTACTACTTGACATGATTTAGGGTCTGTCACTTTCAAAGGTAAGAAAGTAAAAAGCTGTGTTGTCTTCCTCTGCTATTGGTTCTTGTCTTCAGTGAATGTAGACAAACAAAACGGCTCTTTTTGGTCAATCTCTCTGAATGAGACAACCTTAAACAACACTTAAACTTAGTTCCTTTTATCTGCATATGAATGTTTTGGGCAATATCTACTTTTCTCTAACATTTGGCGCTTTTCTCGCTTTTTTTGTAGTCTTCGATAGATTATATTCAATGCCTCACGAACATTCAAGTTATATCGAGTATTCAAGATCTCATCGAGTCTTCAAGAATTCACCGGGTCTTTAGTGTCTTCGAGTCTTCGTTGTCTTCATGACATAATCGAGTCTTCAATTGTCTTGATGACATACCGAAAGTCTTGTCTTCGCCATTTTTATCGAAGTCTTCAAATGTCTTCAAAATCTAACCCGATCTATATCTGCCGACTATACATGGTGCAGATAACTTCTGAACAATCTATATTGAACCCCACTCTTCCTATCAAGATTATCCCAACATGTCATACTCGGGGTTTTGGGATCTAATCAAAACTTCTATTAAATTCATCTCCCAACAGAACTATGGTTACTCCGCACCTACCCGGAGGAAGATCGCCAGAGAAAGGACCTAGATCGCTCATGCTGAAGTTCGACCCAAGGGTCCATGTAGCTTAAATACAATTGTGACATGGCCTCTATTGGCGATCCGATTTTACTAAGTGTCAACTTTTCTCTTTGACTCTGGCCACCAAGCTCATCGGTGGTTTACCTCGCTACCACCATTCTCGTGGACACTTTTGAGAACTCGCGTAATATTCTTGACTTTCACACGGCTTTGGTAACCTTAATTGCTGACTGTGCAACGATTGATGAATACCGACAAGGGGAAACGGAATTAGATCACCCTACATTGAAAGGATCGACAAACTCATACCGAAGGAGACGGAGATGAGGTAAAATTTCTTGAGGCCGTTTCCGCCTCGTAAAGGGAACCAAGTCGCGGGCGCCGCATGACCACCGAATACCCGACAATTAGCTCGCCCGACTTCCGGCGCGATCCAACGACTTGATCCACACATCGGAATGTTGTGGAATTAATTGCCCGGATCTATTCGGGATGAATATTTAAATAAAAATTTAATTCTAACAATTATTACTAGCATGAATTAATCCTATATTAATTCAATTAATAATTCAACAACAAATCATGCATATCGCTTGATTCACATAAATCCCACGCGATGAATTGCTACAGGTTTATGTGAACTAACCTGTTTGGAATGACAATGGACTTCGTCGGCACGAACACACCAAAAAGTCTTCCCAAGTATTCCCAAGTCCTTGCTCGTCAATCCGGTGGAAGGAAACTCGCGAACAATTAACAAAAGGAAAAACAAATTATTTGTTGCACCACCTTTGTGGATTTCTAATTTTTCCAACACATGGAATTGCACTTGGGGATGAAGAAATCATCCCCTATTTATAGATGAGGTGGTGGCCGATTTTTCATCATGGAATAGGGAGGAAAAATCTTTTTCTTGATCTCCAAGAAATCTTGAATATATATCATATATTCTTTTCTCCATAATTAAAATATTCCATAAAAATCCCACCTTCTCTTGTTATGGTTATTTTCGAAAAACAAGGATAAAGATTTCAAGATTTGGATCTTCTTGAATTTTAAGAGATATACTTGTATTGCAAGAATACATATCTTCCATAATATATTTTCAAGAAAATCTTTCTTTCCCTTATTTCTTCAAAATTTTCGAAAATTTCAAAATAAATAACCAAGTGGGAGATTTCTTGAATTTAATGAGATACTCTTGTATTCCAAGAATACTTATCTTCATTCCACAACAAAATTCAAAGAAAATCTTTCTCCCTCTTTTATTTATTATTTTCAAAAAAATAGAAAATTAGGCAACAAAATTTATTTTATTTTTAAACACTTTTTTTCAGTTATTGGACTTTATGTTTGGGCTACTTGAGGGGCCTTTAGGAGAATTAAGATTGGACCTTCCAATGGATCTTTGAATTATCAATATTGAGCTACAATATTATTCAAGCCCATAAATATTAATTAATCCCACTACATAATTATTATTGACTATCCATCTTAACCCATATTATCAAGTAATATGGCTCCGATTATTATTTTCCGTGTTTAAGATTATCTAGCCCATTAATTAATTCATGCCAATCGAAATAGCTTTCCATTAATTAATATTTTTTTGTCCTTGGTCAAGGAAAGGTTCAACATTATTATCCATCTTTTAAACTAGTTCCACTTGCAAGATTTGGTATGATAAATCTTATGAACCTCCCCAAGGGACAAATCGAACAATGCGTGCATTTGCACACCCATTCTTGGTATTAAATCTTAGCAATCGATGTGACCAATAATTGCCCAAGATATAAAGTATTGAATCTCATTGATTCTCTACCCGTCATAAGTCAAAGCAATAATTACTAACCACACACCATCATATTTAAGGGGACTTAAGATTAAGAAATAACGAACCACCGAGGGTCTAATTCTTCCTAGTTCAAAGTCTTTCAAGAATTTATCCTCATGTAGGTCCTATTCAGTGCATCACCATGCACTAGTGTAATCTCTTGGTCAAGACAAGCCAATCGAGAGCCTTACACTTCAACCTTTCACGATGGATTGTTCATTTCCATCTAGGTCGTGAATAGCGTACTTTTTTAGTTACAGGCGGGTCGTTAATTTAATCTTCCGTGATCCGTATCACTAAATTAACTACAATGTAACATTTTACTATTTATTGAACAGCTTATGCAAGAAATATATGTAACATTCAATGATATTTAAAGCATCAGTGATAAATAATTTATTTCAGTAAATAAGACAGAAATTCAGTTTGGTTATACAAAGTAAAAGCATACTTTTCAGTATAACCCCAACACGGAACTTCTGGAGTCCCGACTATCCGACAACAAGGAGGTCGTAGACTCAAAGAAAAGCTTCAAGAAAACCGGGGGCCACTACAAGGCATCCGACAGCTTCAAGTCGTTCGAAGAAAACATCCCTATAAAGCTGATGGAGGCATTAGGCATGCACCTGGGCATGTCTACACTCAGATCAGGGAATGAGAATTACTCCTCCTACCTCGCCCCATCAAGAACAAAGGCAAGTTAAACCCCAACAAATTATGTCATTTCCACGAACAGGTAGGCCACTACACAAGCGAATGCAAAGATCTACTTCCCCAACTCTGCAGGCTATACGAAGATGGTTTGTTGGATGAATTTGTCAAACGACCTCAGAGGAATCATGATCACGCTCAGAGAGGTCGCCAATAGGTAGATCATCCCCGACAGGCGGAGCCCGCCCCAAGAAATGCCGACCAGAGAGCAGGACAGGGCGAGCGACCTATTCTGCCCTTGTCCGAAGTCGCGGGAGGTCACATCATACATACCCTCTCCCCACTTGGGACAGTTGGAGGACTCTCCTCAACCTACTCATCAAAACGGTGAATGAAGGCCGAAATAAGGGAAATAGAGAATGCCAGAAAAATGGTGCTGCCAGTTTTCACAGTGGGGGAAGAAACCAGCACAATCGAGTTTGGCGAGAAAGAAAAAGATGGAATAGTCTACCCAAATGTCGATCCCCTGGTAATTAAGGTGAATAAATGGGGACAACTGTGTGTCGGCTGCTGGTAGATGGGGGTGCCTTCTGCAGTATCCTCTTCAAGAAGACTCTAGATCAGCTCGGGGACTATGATGCCTACATCACCCCATGTGACCACATCGTGAAAGGCTTCAGAGATGCAACAGTGAAGCCATCTAGCATGATCCGGCTGGCTGTCGAGTTAGTCTCTACTTTGAATAATGAGGTTACGACCACTAGACTGTTAGATTTCCGAGTTGTCGACCTCCCAAGTTCCTATAACGGCTTCCTTGGGAGGCCATTTGAACATGAATTCGAGGATGCGTCCTCAACTTTCTATTTTTATGTAAAGTTCCCCACCGAGAGTGGGCTAGTCGGCACCGTTAAAGGTGACCAAGTGGATGCAAGAGGTTGTTTGATTTATTCTCTACCTCTTTTCAATTCTGCATTGATATCTAGCAAACAAATACTTGTAATAGATAGTGAAAAACAATGTGAGGAATCGAGTAATAAAAAAGCAAGTAAAAAGAGAAGTCAAAGCGACCTCGACTCGAGAATGGGACCCAAATTGGAAGAGTTTCTGCTCGAAGCAGAGATCGACGACCCCCGAAAAGATGCCTCAAGGGCCATCACGGGGGAAGATCTCGAGAAAGTCAAGGTAGACCCAGCTCGACCGGATCTAGAAGTCATCATAGGCTCCAAGATACCAGACGACCTGAAGGGGGAAGTCATCGACTTTCTCAAAAAGAATTTAGACGTCTTTGCATGGTCGCACAATGACATGGTGGGAATCGACCCAAATGTCACATGTCATAGACTACACATCGATCCAGCTCGAAAGCCGATTGCCCAAAAGAGGCGGAAATTCGGCCCCAAAAAGTATGTTGCATTGGCCGAGGAAATAAAAAAGTTGTTAGATAATGACCTGATCACAAAGGCCGATCAACCACAATGGGTGGCTAACGCAGTGTTGGTGAAAAATTCAAATGGAACTTGACGACTCTATCTCGAGTTCACGGACCTCAACGATGCTTGTCCAAAGGACTTCTTCCCCAAGCCTCACATCGACCACTTGATAGATAACACGGCTGGTCACGAAATGATGTCGTTCATGGATGCCTTTGCAGGATATCGTCAAATAACCATGCACGAATCCGAACGACAACACACCTCATTCCTGACTGAAAAGAATATCTACTTTTGGAAAAGAATGCCCTTCGGTCTAAAGAACGCAGGGGCAAAATATCAAAGGTTGGTAATTTTGGTGTATACTGTAAAGCAAACTTTTAGTGAGCTTTTGTGGATGTATATTCAATTTCCTTATTATCTGAAATAAATAGTTTTTCACATTATTGTATTCTTATAAATTTCTTATGTGTCTACTTATCTTATATAGTAGACAATGTGGTGGGTTTGTAGTCACACAGAAGATCACATCGTCAAGTTCCTTATAAGATATAAACAATATTCACAACTGAGATAGTTCTGGACATAACTATTGGTTTAAGTTGTAGTATAAACTTGTTGGTGGCTTGTCTTGGCCATTAGTTTATACTAGTGCGCTATGTCGTATTGAATGGGTCACGATAAGACATGTTCTTCTATTCTGATTGTTATGAAGAACTAGAGGTCTTGGTGACTTTTATAATTCTCAACCCTAAGTGTGGTATTTAGATATGTGGGGTGCTTTGTTCACTACTTTGATTTATTGTAGGTGAGAATCTTGGTAGATCTCGTCAGATTCAGATTTTGGGTATTGACATCGCCGCATGATATCTATTTATCTCATTAGGCCACCGTGTCTGGACATCCAGGATGATGACGCCCCTTGAGGAAACTCATAATGGATTGTCAGATTAAAACCCTCAGTAGGTGGATTTAATAACTGCGACGACATCAAGGTTGAGTGGTACTACTCAAGGAATAATAGATATTAATTAATTAAAGCAAATGGGTTATAATAATTAATGGACGCGCGATATCTTTAACATGGGGAATTATAAATTTAATAGAAGCCCCGATTCGATTAGGGATAGGATGAGAGTTAAACATTAATTCTCTAGTGGGATGAATTAATGTTCTTCGCCAAATAATGTTTCGGGTGAACATAAGAGTATTTGGGTCCGCGGAGAAGCCCAAATCCTATACCTTCTATCGATCCTTAGTCCGCCCATTTAAACCCGAGGAGTATAAATAAAGGAGTTTAGTTTCGTCTAAAACCCTAAGCACACTAAATCAAAAAATGCAAAGATCCAGCATTAGGTTTTACGTAAAACAAAATAGGAGGCACCCTCTCCACGCTCGATAGATTGTTGTCCACTCGGCATTCGGACGAGGCTAGGAAACATACTAGAAGATCTATAGTGGAATCAACACCTCGATCTTCAAAGGGTAACAAATCTAAACCTTGCTTTTAGACGATGTTTAGGTTTTTATTTTTAATACGTGTACGATTGGTACCCAATATCGATCCTGGCAATGGACCTCCCTCATCGGTGCGTTCCATCAGGTAAACCACATGTTTTCCGACCTCATCGACAAGTCGATGGTAGTCTACGTGGACGATATAGTCGTCAAAAGCTTGAGGTCAGAGATCACCTTATGCACCTGGCACAAACATTTGACATCCTAAGGAAATTCAATATGCAGCATAATCCCAAGAAGTGTAATTTCGGAGTTGAATCCGGAAAATTCCTGGGGCATTTGATTAGCAAAAGGGGAATAGAGGCGAATCTAGCAAAGGTCAAAGCCATCTTAGACATGGGAGAACCTCAAAACGTGAAGGAAGTACAGAAACTCACAGGTTGTCTGGCCGCTTTGAATAGATTCATCTCCCGAATGGGGGATAAATGCAAACCACTGTTCGACACGATTCGAAAGAAATCAAAGTTCGAATGGACACCCGAGAGTCAGGAGGCTCTTGATAAAATTAAGGCTTATCTTGCAGACATAAGTATTTTATCAAAACACATTCCAGGGGAGAAACTCTTTCTATACCTCGCGACCTCAGAAACCGCTTTGAGTGCAGTACTCGTCCGAGTAGAAGACAGGAATGAACTTCTGATCTACTTTGTTAGTCAAACACTGAATGAAACCGAGCAGTGTTACCTAGTACAGGAGAAATTGGTATATGCACTAGTCATGAGTGTGAGAAAACTGAGGCCATATTTTTTCGATCATCAAGTCGAAGTTCTTACTTCCACGCCCCTAAGGAATGTGCTTAACCAACCTGATACAACAGGTCGATGTCTCAAATGGGCCATCGAGGTCGGATAAAACGGGGTAATATACGCACCTCGACCCGCCATCAAAGCTCAGGTGCTAGCCGATTTCATTGTCGAACATGCGTTCTCCTCAGAGGCCGGGTGTTTAAGCAGCCCACCATGGGAGTTATTTGTGGACGGATCAGTGACCTCCCACAAGTCGGGGGCCAGTTTGATCCTGATATGTCCATAGGGCATCTCTTTCCAGAATGCCATTAATTTCGACTTCCCTATGACAAATAACGAGGCCGAATATAAGGCACTCATCAATGGCCTAGAGATGTCGACAGCCATGGGAGTCAAAAGATTGCAGGTACACACAGATTCTCAGCTTGTAGCCTGCCAAGTCTCCGGAGAATACGAGGCACGGGACGACAGGATGGCGGCCTACCAAGAGATTGTAAAGATGTTATGTCAAAAGTTCGAACAGGTCCATGTCAAGCTAATCCCGAGAGATCAGAATTCGCGAGCCGGCGCCTTAGCACGGCTAGTGACATTCGAAGGGCCATCAGAAATGAAAGATGTCACCATCACAATGCTCTCCCACCCATCCACTACACGCACAGAAATCGCGACCTTAGAAACCCCGACGCTGAGCTGGATGACTCCCATCATTGAATACTTGACAAATGGTCTCTTGCCAGGTGATTGAGTTCAAGCCCGACAATTACAATTGCGAGCCGCGCGGTACACACTGATCAATAACGAGTTATATAAATGAGGTTTCAGCATACCCTTACTTCGATGTATCACACCAGAGCAAGGGCAAATTATCCTATGAGAAATACACGAAGGGGAATGTGGAAACCACGCAGGGGGAGAATCGCTGGCCCACAAGACCACGAGACAAGGATACTTTTGGCCAACATTAAAGGCCGATGCCATCATTTTCGCCCCAAGTGCCATAGGTGTCAAATCTATGCACCTTCCATCAAGGCCGCCCCAGAGGAACTTACAAGCATCCTCAGTCCTTGGCCATTCGCAAAGTGGGGGATAGACATCATTAGCCGCTCCCAACAGCTCCAGGCTCGGTCAAATACGCCCTGGTAGCGGTAGATTACTTCACAAAATGGGTCGAGGCTGAGGCATTGGCGACTATAGATCAAGATCACGTCATCAAATTCATATGGTGGAACATCATCTGCAGATTTGGATTACCACAGGTGATCATATCCGACAATGAGAAACAGTTTGATGGCCTCAAAATAGACGCCTTTTTCAAGAAATGGAAGATCACGAAGCTCTTCTCAACCCCATATCATCCCCAATCAAATGGTCAGGTCGAGGCTGTGAACAAGATCATTAAACACACGCTCAAAACCAAGATCGAGGGAGAAATGGGGAAATGGGCTAGCGAGCTTCCCGATGTGTTGTGGTCGTATAGGACGACCTGCCAAAATTCGACAGGAGAGACTCCTTACTCATTGGCTTTCGGAATTGAGGCAGTCGTACCCACAGAATTTGACTTTCCCAGTCTCCGCACAAGTCAGGTCGCCTTCGACCACAACAACGAGGCCTTAGCCAGAAATCTAGAACTGCTCGAAGAGAAGCGTTTAGAAGCCAACATGAGGAACACGAGATATAAACAACGGTCGAAGAGATTCTACAATTCTAAAGTGCGACTTCAACAGTTCAAGGAAGGAGACTTGGTGCTAAAGAAAGTATTTGGGGAATCAAAGGGTTCCTCGGTCCAAACTGGGAGGGGCCATTCAAGTCTCGAAGGTCCTGCCAAATGGAGCATACGAGCTTGAAAGACCAGAAGGTACCAAGGCTCAATACCCATGGAATGCGACCCACCTGAGGAAATATTATCAGTAGGTTCGCATCTTTGTAAACAAATTGTACCAATCAATAACAATGTATGTATTTCTTTTCAAAATTCATGTGTTAAAACTGACGGGATCACGTATAAAAGAATATATGAATCACCCGAGGTGCAACTTTTGACATATTGGAGGCGAAATCACAACCCAGCGAGGTGTGATTACCCCCGACTTTGTAAGACGACTAAAGAAATAACCGACATCAAGTCGCATAAACAATAAGATGACGAGAATTAAAGCAATTTCAAGGTCGCATAAGAAAATCAAGTTGGCACAATAAAGGAAGGAAAAAGATAAAACTTCCATTGATAGACAAAGGCCCGAAGGCGAGTACATAAAGAGTTCGACAAAAAATAATTACATCAAGTGTTCAAAAACAAAAGCAAGTTACATCATCAAAGCCCAGTCGGGCTGGCGCTCGGTCTATCTCGCGACCTCCCCTCCTGCGACCTCCGGCAAAGATCGGATCATTCCAAAAGGGGTCTCAGGAATCGATTTAGTGGAACCCGGCTGAGCCTCATCAGGAATAAGGCGCACAATCTGACTCGGGTTGGAAAAGAAAGAGAGGTTGATGCCCATGTCTTCAGGGTCCTTGATCTCCAGTAGAACACTGGGGGCAGGAGGGTTGTCGCGAACATAGTCGGACAACTCGATGACAAACCCGTTGAGGTCGCCAGTGGGATTCGCATTATAATAGATCCTGATGGCCTCGACAAACGCCATCACGAAAGCAAAGTTGGCATTTAGTTCCTCAGTCCTCTTGAAGTGTTCCTCCTTGGCGATCAACTCCTTCTTGGCCTCAACCAGTTCATCCTCGACCCGAGTCACCCTCGCTTTCTCCGCCGTGAGCTCGCCCTCGACTCCCACCAACCAGCCCTCTAGGTCTAAAATTCTCTGACTCAGCTCGGAGCTAGACTTCTCCAATCTCTTCTGAGTCTCGGATGCGGAAAGGATCGACTTCGCCTGGTCGGCACCCTTGCCTGCGTCTTCCTCAATTTCTCGAGCTCTGCTCCAACTGGGCGATGGATTTCTCCAAAAAGAAGGCCGCTTTCTGGGAGTGGACGAGAGTCAAATACAGATTGTCCATCACTTTCTGACGATGGGCATTGGCATGGTCCATCTGCGTCCACCCACGGGGTAGATTTTGCAGGCCTCTTGAGAGATAAGCAGACCAACCTTCAGGGACCCCGGCCGGAATGAGCAGGGGCGACCTCAAAAAGCTCAGCACCTCTGGGGAAAATTTGTTCAGCGTAAGCTCTGGGATACGAAAAGATTCAAGTCGTCAAGTAGTGATAAAAATCAAAGAAAACAAGAAAGCATGTGACCAGACTTACTTGTTCACCCAGTCTGCGTCCCAGCCTAGCCAGGAGTCATCCTCAGGATGACGACCTCCTTTTGGAGTGGAGGTGGGCTGTGAGGTCGGGCGAAGAGGTGACCTTCCGAGTCGCCGGTTTATCTCCGGTCGGTATGTGCTTATCTCTTCCCTCATCTTCTTCCGAGCAGGCTCGGATTCCGACGGAGTCGGCCCCTTAGACTTCCTTTTTCCCTTCTCAGCGGCAGAAGGGCCAGAAGGGGTCGAACTTGGAGGAGGAGCGTCGGGGACCATCATGTGCCTCATCTGTCCGAGCACTGATATCTTGCGAGTAGCCATCACAGAGGCAAGTGGTTGACGTCGATAGACCGGGATGTTAGGAACTACCCACAAAGTGGAAACCCGATCACGTAAATTTCAGATAAAATTAAATTGTTGAGAAAGAGACTTACAAGGAATTTTAAGGTGACACGGATAGGTGTACAAGTCGGCTTTGAGTCAGTCGAGCTCGGTGTTCAGTGCGTTAACATCTTGGTAGCTCGGAGGAGTGTCACGAACTATGTTGAAAGCCTCCAAGAAATCCCAATACATGTCGGCGGAGGCGGGCGTGAACACTGCAAGATAAAGAGGGAATTAGATCAGTACGACCTCGAAGTCAAAAGATGTAAAGCTTACCGTGTTCAACTCGGTGCGCATAGTCGGTAGGGTCACGAATGGGCAATGTGCTCGAAGGGTCCACGGACTCCCACAACCCCCCGACGAACCACCACTTCCGGTGCCAACCATCGACCTTGTTGGGAATCCCACTCACGAGCTCCCGGCCCTTCCGAAGTCGCACAACATTGTAGCCACCGACTTGGGCGATCGGCATCATCACATAGGATATTTCACCGGGAGTAGGCAACCGATTCAACCCAGCTTGCCCTAGAACAGTCATGGTGGAGAGAATATAGCTCCAACCATTCAGAGTAATTTGCGTGAGGCTTTGGTTCCAGGCCGCAAGTAGATGGGAGATTGTCGGATGTAACGGGGAAATTTCCCTCCCGCGGGTGTGCTCGCTCACAAAGAATCATACCAGGTGGTGGCTGGTCGGCACTTTCATCAATGTTGCTCCATAGAAATGTACATCCCGGGGCACTTTATATAAGCGGCGAAGAGAACGCACATACCGGTCGGACAGAACTGACCTATACTTTTCGTCGGATGCCACAAAATCCAACTCGACCGACTTCCGGCAGCCCCTCTCAGGTCGCTTGTATGGATCTCGGGCCTCGTAGGTATGGTAGTTGAAGGCCCACTCAAAGGCCCCATAATCACGGCCGGGAAGGGCTCATGGGTGTCCTCCTCTCTCCGCGCGCGACGAGACGGAGAGGACTAATGTCCAATGGAGGAAGGTGAGTGATCTCCCCCAATTTGGCCAAAAATCGCCATCGCCGCTTTCACCATTTCCCGCCATCCTCGTTGTCAATCGGGCGTTAGTGGTCGAAGATCCCCCACATTGATGACGGGCGGAGCTAGAAATATTGGCGGCGCCGAGTTGAGCTTATACCACGCTTGTCATCGCCCCGAGGACGATTTAAATCGAGGACGGAGGCCGTGGGAGTAGATGGTGAACCAGTAGCCATATGAAGAATCGAGAAGAAAGGGAGTTGTTCGAAAACTCGAAATTTGAATGGAAAATCGTCTGATTGCACGAAGGTTGAAGGTGAAGGTAACTAAACCAAAAACCCTCACCCCTTTTATAGGAAAAGAGGGGGGTCGAAGTGCAATATGAGTGAATTCCAGACCCCTCGAAGGAAATAAACTCGTAGAGGTAGCGCGTGGTCAACACCGCAATTACCAATTGGACGGATTCAAGGTGCATGATATCACTTACCTGCCTTGCCATCATGACAAATCCGTCAAATCTCTCATGCCGATTCAAGGAATCGAGGCGATGATTCACCTCCCCAAGGATGATGATTCGCTTCAGGAATACTTCCCAAGGTCGACTTACCACAGGTCGATAGAACAACGAGTCAAGTCAAGGCCCCGATGCGAGCATGCGACCTTGACTTGAGGGGCAATTGTTGTAACATGGATTGATCCGGTCCCCGACCTGGTTATGTGAACGGCTTTCCGCTGTATCTGTATCATTTGGGATGACCTCGCCTGGGCCATTTAGGCCAAAGATCGCAAAGAGACCTGGAGGAATAAGTCGCGAAGCGACTTGGAGGAATATGCAGGTCGGGGTGTGACTCAGAAGAGTATGCAAGCCGATGAAAGAATTAATAGGGAAGAGATGCGAGTAGTTAATGACACAGATATCGCGGGGTGTAAGCAAGGCAAGTTTATCCAAAAGAGGAATTCGCGGATTAGCTAAGGAAACTCTAGCATTGACGGCTGAAGCCCTAGCAAGCCCGCGAAGGAAGCCCATGAAGACTCTTAACCTAGTTCCTTGTCTATATATACTTCATGTACCATTAATTGTAAAGAGAGAACAACTTAGAGTATTAGGCAGAAAAAAGTAATAAAATAATCCTGGCTTGGGCGCCCCCAGACGTAGTCTTATTCAAAAGACGAACTAGGTAATCAAATTCCGATGTTGCTTGTTATATTGACCGTCGTTTATTCATTTTCCTTATTAATCAATATTAAACCAGGCACAACAATTGGCGCCATCTGTGGGAAACTTTTCTATCGATTTGCTCCTAAATCCTTAGAAGACCCATCTCCTGCCAAAGGCGATCAACCAAGGCAACATCACCGGACATGAGACTGATGCCCGTGATGGTGCCGAAGCTTTCATGAGCTTGCATCGCTCCCGCTAGATCCCGGCAGACACTCCCGACTGGTGGAACTTAGTTTAAAAGCCGGAAGACGCAAAGGCCATAATGACCGCCCTTAACAAAAAAAGTCTCGTGTTTGACGACGAAGAAGAGCGACCTCCGATCAAGAAGGCCGCACACGACGCCGGAACCTCGAAAGGAAAGGCTGCCCTTGTCGAAAAAGGGTGGTTGATGGGCCAATTAGCATACGACCCGGCGAAGCATGCCATCGTTCGGAATTGCCAACTTCAGGAAAAGCCGGCGGGATCGGGCAATTTGTTCAACCGTCTTGGAAACCAGGAGGCCCAGAAAGATCTAATGATTATTGAGGATGAGGCTCAATCCCACCCCCGACATGCTGACCAAGTGGAATGAGACCTCGCAATGGCTCTGAATGTGCATCATGATAAATTGCCAAGAGGCTCGACAATCCACCATGGCGACCCACGAGCGACCTTTCCGGCTAATGACCATCGTGATGCACAGATTGCGGCACTGGCCCGAACGGTCCAGCAACTTCTCGAACGAGCTGAGAATTAGAATGGGTCGGCAGGGATAGGCAATAGCCTCACCATCCCAGACTCCCCACTCGGAACCATGGTTACTCTAGAACCTATTCAAAGGAAGATCAGCACAGTGGCCCTAGATCGCTACAGTGGAAGCTCCGACCCAAGGGTCCATGTAGCGAAATACAATTCGTACATGGCCTCTATGGGTGCATCTGATGCTACTAAGTGTCGACTTTTCTCTTTGACTCTGAGCTACCAAGCTCATTAGTGGTTTACCTCGCTACCACCATTCTTGGTGGACACGTTTGAGCAGCTCACTAGATTATTCTTAACTCATTTCACAGCCTTGGCACCCCGACCTGCGACCAGGCAATGATTGATGAATACTCGACAAGGGGAAACGAAATCAGATCGATCGTACATTGAAAGGATCGACAAACTAAATTGGCTAGGCCAAATTTTCTGGACTGGCACCGAAACATGTGTTTGGTGCTAAGGCAAGAAAAGATTGAGTACGTGTTGGACACATATATCCCGATTACCCTTAAAGCAGGTACTCTGAGACAGCCCGTTTGACATAGCAGCTCAGAAGAAGCATCAAGAGGATGCTTCCCAGACTCAGTTTGTGATGTTGCTCGGCATGACTCCCGATGTACATAGGCAACATGAGAAAATGGATCTCTTCTAGATGCTCAAGCATCTGAAGGATCCCTTTGATTCTGAATCTCATTCTGAGATTTATGAAGTGATGAGAGATCTGTTCAGATACCGGTTAGCTAAAGAAGAGAAGATTTCATCTCATGTGCTTATGATGATAGGCATAATTGAGAAACTTGGTAATTTAGGAATTTTGCTAAAAGACCAACGCTTTTCATTTATGCTATCCTCCAAGTTGCCCCCGGGTTCATATTATAGTTTCATTGTGAACTATAATATGAATAAGACGGATGCGACCATGCCTGAACTTCAGAACGTGCTCAATACTTTTGAGTTCACTATCACCGAGATGGTGTTCAAAAGAAGGAGCGGGTAAACAAGAATATGTGCCTCTACTGTAAGTAGAAAAGGGCACTGGAAGAAGGACAGTAAGGTTTTGGCTGCTGAAAAGAAGACATTAGGTGCTTCTAGCACTAGAACATGTATGTTTGTTATTAAGATAAACATGTCCACTAATAGTGTTAACTGCTTGGTATTGGATACCGGATGTGGCTCTCACATTTGCATTAATGTGAAAGGGCTCATGTGTCATAAGGCAGTTAGGGCGGGTGAAGTCGTCTTACACGTGGGAATGGAGCAAGAGTTACTCCTGAACGTGTGGGGACTTATGTGTTAGACTTACCCTTTTGGTATTAGAATAGAACCTGATGATTGTCATCTTGTTCTTTCTGTTACTCGCAACATATAATTGTTGCATTATGGATATGATGTTCTTAATATACAAAGTAAAAGACTCAAACTTAGTAATCATGAAAACCCGACTTACTTTTGGCATTGTAGAACTTGATCATGTAAACAAGAAAAGAATTACAAGGTTAAGAAAGTTAGACTACTTAACCCCATTCGACTATGAGTCTTATGGAGATTGTGAATCTTACCTCATGGGCAAGATGATCAATAGACCCTTCTTTGGGAAAGGGGTGCATGCCAAAGAAGTTCTAGAGTTGATCTACAACGATGTTTGTGGACCATTGCCCACTCTAGCTAGGGGTCACTTCGGCTACTTCATCACTTTTACTGATGATTTCTCTAGATACGGATACGTGTATCTTATGAAACACAAATCCGAATCGTTTGAGAAATTCAAAGAGTACAAAGCTGAAGTAGAGAAGCAACTTGGTAAGAGTATCAAGACTCTTCGATCGGATCGAGGAGGTGAATACCTTAGTCATGAATTCACTGATTACTTGAAGTTACATGGAATTCAGTCACAATGGACTCCTCCCGGAACACCTCAGATGAAGGGTGTGTCCGAGAGGAGAAACCGCACCCTGTTAGACATGGTGAGGTCCATGATGAGCTTCTCCTCTCTTCCGACATTCTTATGGGGATACGCATTACAAACCTCAATTTACATTCTGAATAGGATTCCATCTAAATCGGTTGAGCATACACCATATGATCTATGGTGTGGCAAGAAGCCAACTTTTACTCATATCTAACATGGGGTTGCCTCGTGATTGTGAAAAGGATGCTTACCGACAAGTTGGAATCCAAAGGTGAAAATGGTTACTTTGTGGGATATCCTAAAGAAACTAAAGGATATTACTTCTATTTTCCTGAGAAAAACAGTGATTGTTTCTAGGCAGACCAAGTTCCTCGAGGAAGACTATGTCTTTAAGGAACAGGGGTTGTAAGCTGATAGAACTTGAACAAATTCAAGAACCACAAATTAACAAAGAGACTGATATCTTGTCAAAGCAACATGACAAGGAATCAAAGGGAGCATTCAGCAACTTTCACAGTGGGACTCTTTCACTAGGTAATCGTCTTTTAGCCAGTGGGAGCGTAATTGGAGTAGGCTTGCCAGTGCAAGAACCTCCAAGTGGGCTGAATGAGAACAACATAGTTCAAACTCCCTCCCAAGAGGCATCTGAAAGTGTAGCTCTTGAGGACTCTTCGGACATTGATGAAATCAATGCACCACAAAAATTTTCACGATCAGAATGTACAGCCTGCACAACCACAGCTCCGTAAGTCAATTAGGAATCGAAATCCACCCATTAGATACGGTTACCTGTTGGAGGAACTCATTAATATTGACATACCGGATAAGGACGACCCTAATACTTATTCTGAAGCAATATCAGATATTGATTCAGGGAAGTGGCATGAAGCCATGAAATTCGAGATGGACTCGATGTACATCAATCAAGTCTAGGACTTGGTTGAGTTGCCTAAAGGGGTTAGACCCATATGTTGCGATTGGGTCTTCAAGCGAAAGACTGATGCAAATGGAATAGTACAAACCTACAAAGATAGGTTGGTGACGAAGGATTATAGTTAACACGAAGGCATTGACTGTGATGAGACCTTCTCACCAGTTGCAAAGATCAGGTCCATTCGAATTTTACTTGCGATAGCAGCACACTATGATTATGAGATTTGGTAGATGGATGTCAACACAGCTTTCCTTAATGGAAACGTTGATAACGAAGCGTTTATGACTCAACCGGAAGGTTTTACATCTAAGTTAAATTCTAATCTAGTATGCAAGCTAAATATATCCATTTATGGATTGAAGCAAGCTTCTAGGTGTTGGAATATCTGATTTGATGAAGCTGTCAAGTCCTTTTGACTTCATCAGAAATTTGGAAGATCCTTGCATTTATTATAAACGCAACGGGAAGAATATTATTTTCATAATCGTGTATGTCAATGACATATTGATTTTAGGAAATAATATCCCGTTAACGCAGTTCGTTAAAGATTTGTTGTCAAAGACCTTCATGATGAAGGATCTTGGTGAAGTCTGCTACATCTTAGGGATCAAGGTCCACATGGATAGATCCAAGAAGATGTTGAGGTTGTCACAGTCCATCTATGTAGACAAGGTGTTGAAGCGTTTTGCGATGGAGAACTCAGAGAGAGGGTCTCTATCGACAAATCATGGGATAAAGCTATCAAAAAAGGATTGTCTTTTCTGTTGAAAGCTGATATCAAGCACATGAAAGAAGTCCCATATCCATTTGCAATTGGGTCAATCATGTATGCTATGACTTACACTAGGCCAACGTGGCCTACGCTATCAACATCACTGATAGATACCAATAGAATCTGGGTGAGTCTCATTGGATTGCTGACAAGACCATTTTGAAGTATCTTAGACGAACAAAAGAATGTTTCCTTGTCTATAGTGGACATTCAGAACTAGTAGTCACTGGTTATGCTGACACAAGTTTCCAATCCGACTGTGATGATTACCAATCACAGTCAAGTTACGTTTCACTCTCAATAATGAGACGGTTAATTGGAATAGTTCCAAGCAAAAGGACCGCAGATTCAACAATCGAAGTTGAGAACATTGCTGTATCAGAAGCCTCAAGGAGGCTATCTGGATTTTATAGTTCTTAAGAGAACTAGGGGTAGTTCTGAGTGCCAGTTGTCTAATAAAGTTTTATTGAGACAACGCTGGTGCGATTGCACAAGCAAAGGAACCGAGTTCAACAAGCATAAACGAGCATGTACCCAGACTTATCATTTGATCCGAGAGATCATAAGGATAGGAGAAATATAATTAAAATGTATTCCCACATATTTAATTTGGCAGATCCTTTCACCAAAACACTGAGTGTTCATGTACACACTAGACATTTGATGGTCTAGGGGTTAGACATGTAGGTGATTGACTCTAGTCCAAGTGGGAGATTGTTAGTGTTAGTGTCCTAGAGACAATCTATTGTAAGGACATAATACTTGAAGATATTCAGTTTGATTTAATATTATAGTTCACTTAATATTAATGTATGGCAATACACTTGTTTGAATATTATGTTTGATTGTTTGCATTTATTCATACAAGTGTTCCCATGAGTCGTTCCTGTCATTGAGGTTTGTGAGAACTCAGATGACTTAAGCATGATTCTCAAATAGCTCCGGTCAAGGATCATCAAGAATGGGATATTGATGATGCAATGGAGATTGATGTGCGATCTGCATTATACTCTTAGAGAGTGTAGTAACATCTCACTTACTACGAGATACAAGGTGTTGGGAGATGAATTTAATAAAGAAGTTTTGATTAGATCCCAAAAACCCCTAAGTATGACATGTTCAGGATAATCTTGATACCGAGTCGGGGTTTCAAAGATAGATTGTTCAGAAGATATCTCGCACAATGTATAGTTAGCAGATATAGATCAAAGTTAGATCTTGAAGTTATCAAGAACTCGGGAAGGTCTTGAGTAACTAAAAAATCAGTAGAACTGAAGAATCAGTAGAACTGAATGTTCAAAAAGGTACTGAAGATGCTGAAGAAATGAAGACTCATATATTACTAAAGACTCAGAAGAAATCAAGACATCAAGACTCAAGAAGTTGTCAAGACACTAAAGACTCAAGAAGTTGTCAAGACATCAAGATCGAAGTTATCAAGATTTCAAGAAGATATCAATACTCAAGATAACTCGAATGTTCAGAGGCACCGAATAATATCTATCTGAAGATTACAAAACTGAGAAAACGCACATGTTCAGAAAAGTAGATATTGCCCAAAACATTCTAGTGCAGACAAAAGGAACTAAGTCTAAGTGTTTTTTTAAGGTTGTCTCATTCAGAGAGATTGACCAAAAAGAGCCATTTTGTTTGTCTACATTCATCAAGACAGAACCAATCGAGAGGAAGACAACATTGTACTTCATCGATTAATCGAAAGCGACAGACCTCAATTATGTCAAGAGTACTAAGTTCCGCATCGCAAAAAATTGGTGATTGGCTACATGACTGCATATTTCCTAAAACATGCAAGGGAGTGTTCAAACCTTAAAAATAGCCGTTCATCAAACACCAGAAGAGGAAACTCATAAAGCTATCTCTTCCAACGGATAGTTTTTTCAAAGAGTGACCTTGGTGAAGTTGCCTATAAATACCAGTGACCCTTTACATTGAGAGGTTACGGGAAATTTCAAAGCAACTCAAGAGCTCATTCGTATTATTACAAATTGAAGCACTCGAAAACCCTAGAATTTCCTAAGTGTTTCACATTGGAGAGAGCTCACTATTCTAAGCCTAGATTGATAGATATATCCAAAGCTTAGAAGAGATATCCTAGCCTTTGCATTAGTTCTTATTGTAAAGGATATCTCACCTAGTTGGAAACCAACCCAAAACCCAAACCCTTTGTTAAGGTAGTTTGTGTGTGTTTTGTTGGTGAGTTAGAGTTGTAAAGAGTGAGTAAGCTATAGTGAGTTAGCCAGAAAACTCTAGAGAAGAAGTTAGTAAGCTACTTGTGGTAGTCTGAACACTTGTGTGTGTTTGAGTTAGTAAGCTGCAGTGAGTCGCCTGTAAAACTCAAGGTAGAAAAGTGAGTAAGCTATGGTGAGTTAGCCCGAAAAGCTTTAGGAAGTGGTTAAGGAATTTCTCTGAAGATCAGAGAGAGTGGACGTAGGAGCTTGAGCCTCTGAACCACTATAATTGTTGTGTTGTTTGCTTTCTGTACTGCATTTTATATGTTACATGTTTTTCATTGAAAGCATATTTCACTGATATTCAGTTGGAACCAATCCACTGAACTGCATAAAATTGGTCACAGCCTTAATCACTGTTTTATTAAAGGAAGAAGATATTTCAGCAAAGTTAAAACAAGTATAAACTTAGGGTCAACCATTCCGCACACTTGAGTAGCTAGAACAGATAGTTACCAAACTGAACTAACTCTACTGAGTGTTCAATAAGATAATTATCTGATCCAAGCTCCTCAGGATCTCTGATAAATTCAGGATCAGATGGGCTAATCTCAAGATTCGAAAAGAAACCAGATCATTGTCTCAAGAGACTTTGACTCGTGGCAACTGTGCTTCTCAGACAAAAATATCGGGATAACTCGACCCATCCGACCAAATGAAGAAAAAATTTGAAAAATCATCGAACACGCCAGTATTCCCCCATACACGCGTGGAGACTCAAGAAGACCGGACCAACACAAGGTATCTCATGATGGATGCACAAATACCTTAGAGGGTATTGGTATACCCATCCGAGAAACCATTTGATGTATTTCCACTATATGTGTGTACGGGTGTCTCGGTTAGTGGGAGCGATGTGATACTCCTTTGACTTGAGGTCAATACTCACGACATGTATGGGATGATGAACTTTGACCATGACTGACGCTTGCACCCGTCTATGGGTAGATATGGCTTGGATTGGGTTCATCACGAAGTGCATGTGCGTGGTAGTTGAGCCAAGAATAGGATTCATTCCTCAAAGTGGATTTAGAGAGAATACTCATCTTCTCGTCATAATTGGATCTAAGTCATCGACCGATGCACGTCAACTTAGACTTTGTGCCTAAGTGTGATATACATGATCAATTAGTGATTAGAGATAAATTGATTAAGTTATTTGAATAGACACTTCATCATGTTCAAGACTTAATCGAGTATTCGTGAATGAAAGGAGGAAATCGTAATAGCCCATGTTTCAGTTACATGTAGTTGCACGTTTCTCGCAACGTACCTCATATATTGAGAATGTCTGATTTATCATCTAGGGTTCAATTAAGACCGTTAGTTTGACTAATCGCTCGGTATATGAGGCCTATGGGTCACAGAACAAGTAGTTCCCTTTTACGAATTATAGTTGGTTGATTAAATGTTAAACTAGATTTAATATTTAATTTATGGAGAAGTAACTAATAATAAATTAATTTGGAATTAATTATTATTAACATTTAATTAAATCAGATTTAATTAAATAAGAATTCCCAATAATTATATTTGGAATATAATTGTAGGATTTAATGTATATGGAAATAAATCGTAGAGATTTTTATATAAGGCATTTAAATCCGTAGAGATTTATATTTAGGGAATTAAATTAAAAGGAATTAATTTAATTCAAGATTAGGGATTCTATTTCCTAATTGGGCTAGCTTGGGAAATAAGCTAAGCCTCCTTATATATACAAGCTCTTGGGAATTCACAAATAACGTTAATTCATTATTCTCCATAAGATCTAGAGTTAGAATTTTCCTATAAATTCATCTCGGGATTCAACGCTGGCTAATCCGTGCATGTCCGTGATTGGGGATTACGTGAATACCATAGTAGAGAAAACTGTATACGAATTACTATAAGAATTCTATTTACGTTTACTCGTATTTAATTATGCAATTAATTGTTCGTTGTTGGTGAACTGTTTAATTCCGCTGCGCATGTATTATGTGTTTACGTGCCTCTAAATTCCAACAGAAATGACTCACCCAATAAAAGAAATTCTGGAGATTCTCGAGTGTGCTTCAACTGTCAGAAACCAGGTCACTACAGCACTGGTTGTCCTGACCTGAATCCAAAAGAAAGAGAAGAAAAGAGGAACAGGAGAGAGCAACGATACCGAGACAGAAAAGCCATGGTTGCTGATACATTTGGTATCGATGATTCCTATCTACCTTCAGATGATTTTGGATACTCATCTGTTGAGGATTTCTGCCTGATGACCACTATTAAAGATGTCAATGATCTGAACTTCTCATCTGATAAAGACATCTGTCTGATGGCCAAGGAAGCTGACCAAACTGAGGTAACATCTAAACCTTTTGTGCTTCCTGCTTCCACACCCACTGGATAGATTGACCTCCAGCTTTACAATGAGCAATTGCTTGATGATCTCTCTAATGCATTAGATACTTATACACGAGTGGAAGTTGAGAATAATAACCTAAGGGTTGAGAATGTTCGGCTTGTCAAGGAGAATAAGGTAAGTAGAACTGCTGAACTGAAATCAGTTGAAACTATTCAGAAGATGACCACATAACTGGAGTTTCTAAAAGTCAGTACTTCTGATCAGGGAAAGCTGGTTGAAGAACAACAGGCTCTCAACCTTAAAAAAGTTGGAGATCTCAAGGTCCTTCAGGCTAAGTTTGATGAACTCTTCTGAATGCATGATAATCTAAGAGCTATTGAGGACAGTTTGCGAAAGAAAGTAAAAATTTTCACGAAATCATCTAAAATTGTTCAGAATTTGAACAACTACTATCGCAAGCCAACTGATAAGAAGGGTATTTGGTATGAAAGCCCTTTTAGATCCTCACATGTCCAACCTGGTTCACAATCCAAAAGTGAATTTAGGAAGGTTTCTGGAAAAGATAAACATTATGCCAAATCTGTATCAGATAAGGGAAAAAGCCTAGCTGATCAGGCAAGGCTAGTGCCTGGTAACAAAGGGAACATAAATGAACCCCACCTGACCAGACATCGTTCGAGGAATCAACAGAAGAGCTCAGTTCTTCTAAAGAGACCTCAGCCCAATCAGCAGATTAGGAATCAGCCTGGACCATCTCGCAAGGGACAGTCTCAGCTGAAAGCTAATCAGGTCAAGTTGCCTAACCAGCATGCTAAGGGTAAACTGCTGAAACCATTTGTGCAAACGAGATATGAATCTTTTGATGGTAGCAGTCGTACCTATCCCTTTAACCAGAAATCCAGGACATCTGCACCTGAACAACACTGGATTAAAAGAAGACAAACTAATCAGAAAAATCCCAAGTCTTCTGATTCATCCAAGGTTCACACTCATAATCATACTGACCAGAAAGCACATGAAGAGATGTATGATTATGTATATGCTTATGGGAGACAGATTACGCCTTCTGATCTTGATGATTATCATAGAAGTGCCCTATTTGTTTGGATCCCGAAAGGTAACTCTAACCCCTCAGGACCCAATCCTACAGGGGTACCTAAAGCCTGATTTGATTGCAGGTTCGCGTGGGTTTGGCCAATAAGGGAGGTGTAAAAGCAACTATCTGGTACATCGATAGTGGATGCTCAAGGCACATGACTAGAAGTCAACATCTCCTTAGTTCTTATGTATAAAAAGAAGGCCCACGTGTACTGTTTGGTGACAACAACTTTGGTTTTACAAGAGGAGTTGGAACCTTAGTAAATGATGATGTACAGGTTAATGGAGTTTTGTATGTCGGTGGCTTAAAGCATAACCTGTTATCGATTTGACTATTCCGCGACAATGGATTTAGCGTTAAGTTCTTGACTGATCAGTGCACAATTAGGAATCGAGCTACTCAACAGATTTTGCTAACTGGTTCCAGAAAAGGAACGATCTATACTGCAAATTGGGACAGTTGTCCAAGAAATGCATGCCTGATTGTAAAAAGTTTCAAAAGCAGCAGTTGGCTCTGGCACAAGAGAATGAGTCATTTGAACTTTAAAACTCTTAACAAGTTAGCAAGGATGTCCTTGGTTGAGGGGCTCCCGAGTGAAGTTTTCTCTAAGGATCAGACATGTGCCGCATGTCAGAAGGGAAAGCAAGTCAATGCTTCATTCAAAGTGATTCCTTCTCCACCATCCAGCAGAGTACTGCAACTGCTCCAATTCGATCTTTTTGGATGAGTTACGCCACTTAGTTTTAGCGGATGCAAATACACTCTGGTGATTGTGGATGACTTCTCCAAGTTCACTTGGGTTGTATTCTTGTATAAGAAGAATGAAACTACTACAAAGATACCTGAACTGCTCAAAAGACTTCAGAATGAGAAAGGTGTCAGTATTGTGAAAATCAGATCAGATAAAGGAACATAATTCTTGAATTCTTTTATATCTGATTTTTGCAAAGAGTTTGGGATACAGCATGAGACATCAGCTGCCAGAACGCCACAACAAAATGGTGTAGTAGAAAGGAGAAACAGAACACTCAAGGAAGCTGCTCGCACAATGTTGGCTGAACATGCAACTCCAAACCGTTTCTGGCCAGAAACAATCAACACTGCTTGTCACACTCAAAACAGATGTTCTCTAACTAAGATTCACTTCAAAACACCCTATGAACTGTGGAAGGGCAGAAAACCTTGTGTTTCTTACTTTCATGTTTTTTGGTGCAAGTGTTTCATTCACAACAATGGGAAGAGCCAGTTGAAAACCTTTGAAGCTAAGTCAGATGAGGGTATATTCTTAGGATATTCCTCAACCAGCAAGGCATAAAGGGTGTTCAACAGGCGAACCCTAGTTCTGGAGGAGACACCTCATGTGGTCTTTGATGAGACATCATCTAAACAGGAGAAATCTGCCTCAGAACAAGTCGTACCAGATAAACAAGCACCTGATGCTCAGAAAATGGATCAGTTAAGGCTCAAAGGAATGGAATCAGATCATCTCACAGTGTATATTCCTAACTTTGATCTTGATGATTCAGCGGGTCAATCAGACCCTAAGGTACGTACAATTATCGATGAAGAAGCTGGTACAGCTGAGACAGTAACAACTAAACCATCTGGTTCAGGGGGAACACCTGATGTTCCGGCGGACAGACTTCAGCACATGATGAGTCCAAAATCAGTTGAGATATGTCCATGCCAAGTGGATCCTACTTCAGTTCCTCTCCCAATCTCTAGTGACTCACTATCAGAAGAGGATGATGATCTCCAAAGTGATGTAACTCAGTAAAGAAGGACCTGGATTAGGAATCATCCTACTGACCTGATCATCGAAGACCCATCTGGTAGAGTTCAAACTAGTCATCAGATTGGTGAAAGTGCAATGTACTGCTGTTATCTATTTTTGAACGAACCCCTCAAAGTCGAAGAAGCTCTAGCTGATGCAAACTGGATTCTAGGCATGCAAGAAGAACTAGAGCAGTTTGAAAGGAATCAAGTTTGGGAACTTGTAGAAAGACCAACTCACCAAGTTGTGATTGGCACTATGTGGGTTTTCAAGAACAAGAAGGATGAGCATAATGTGATAACCAGAAATAAGGCAAGACTTGTTACTAAGGGATATTCACAATCAAAAGGGATTGATTATGATGAAACCTTTGCAACAGTCGCTCGTCTAGAAGCCATTCGGTTGTTTCTGGCTATGTTGCTCATAAAGGGTTTATTGTGTATCATATGGACGTAAAGAGTGCATTCTTAAATGGGGTACTAGCTGAGGAAGTTTATGTCGAACAATCTCTTGGCTTTGAAACGAGCAACCAGGTGTACCGTTTAAGAAAAGCTCTTTAAGGACTGAAATAGGCTCCTAGAGCTTGATATGATACACTATCCCAGTTCTTTATAGATAGCGTGTTCACTAAGGGACTGATAGATAGAACTTTGTTCAGAATTGAAGACATAGGTAATATTTTGATAGTTCAGATCTACGTGAACGATATCATTTTCGGATCTCCCAATCAGAATTTATGTGAGAAGTTCAGCAAGCTGATGCAAGGAAAATTCGAGATGTCCATGATGCGTCAGATGAACTACTTTCTAGGTCTTCAGGTAAGACAAAGTACTGAAGGGATATTTATCTGTCAGGCTAAGTATACCAGAAATTTGTTGGCCAAATATGGAATTCAAGACTGTAAGACAGCCAGAATTCCAATGATGACTTCCTTCAAAATGGATCTAGATGAGAATGGTCAGAAAACTAATCAGAAAGAGTATAGCGCTCTCATTGGATCACTGCTATACCTGAATGCCAGCAGACCAGATATATCATTTGCAGTAGGTGTATGTGTCAGATTTCAGGCAAATCCAATGCAAAGCCACCTGGACGCAGCAAAGCGGATTCTTAAGTATTTAATGAGGACAGTTATCCTTGGGTTATACTACCCATCAGATGATAATCTAGAGATTTTTGGGTACTCTGATTCTAATTATGGAGGTTGCAGAATAGACAGAAAGTCAACCTCAGGTACATGCCAGTTCTTAGGCAATAAACTGATCTCTTGGTTTTCAAAGAAACAGATATCTGTTGCCACATCTACTACTGAAGCAAAATACATGGCCGTAGGAAGCTGTTGCTCCCAACTGCTCTGGCTTAGTCAGCAGCTGAGGGATTATAACATTGTAGCTACGAATGTGCCTATATTCTGTGATAGTAATAGTGTTATTGCAATCACTCATAACCCAGTTCTACATACCAGATGCAAGCACGTGGACATCAGACATCATTTTATCAGAGATCATGTTGAAAAGAAGAACATCAGAATGGAAAAGATCCATACTGATAAGCAAAGAGCTGATATCTTAACCAAACCACTAGCTGAAGTCAGGTTCAGAGAACTATCAGTTGAGTTAGGGCTTCTGGACTTGGGAGAAGATGCACCAGATTTCTTTGGTGGATTGGTCTCCAAGACCAGTTGGTTAAGAAACTGACCAGGAAAGAGAGATCAGTTGAGTAAAGGAACCTCAACTGATCAAGTAGGATCAGTCAGGAACTGATCAGAAAAGGAATATCAGTTGAAGGGGGGACTTCAACTAATAGGACATGATCAGGAAAATACTGATCAGAAAAGTGGGACATTGTTGGGAAAATTCCGAGGTATAGGCTACAATCAGTAAGATCAACAGGAATCAAATAAGCCAGACTCGACAAAGTGGTAACTGACTAATTACAATATCAATCAGTCATATAAGTTTTCTGATTTCATTTATCTGATCTCACTGACCTGAGATCCTTTATCTGTTTTCTTTATTTGTCTGGAATTATCCATTCTTATTGTGCGCATTACTTTATGACATCATGCCTGCAAGCATTAAATGCGGACGTGGGATTTTTGTATTAAATGCATTAATTGCTAGTTTTTAAGTCCAAAATTCTGCCGCTTTTTAACCTCAACTGCACGATTTATTTACTTTTCAACCGCTTAATCTTGATAGTCCGATTTAAAACACGGATACTCAAGTACTCACAAATATTCATGCAAAATGTTTCCCTCCCATCTATTTAAACCCTAAAACCTTAAGTCTGAAAACCGTTCGCATTATTTCTCAAACTCTCCAGACTTAAACTTTTCCAGAAAACTTTACATATATTCATCTAGCGATTCGTTTTCCTTCAAGAGCTTCAAATCGCTATTTTGGTAATTTGTTTAATGTGATTTTACTACTTATGAATCTTATGTGTTAGGTTATAGGGTGTATGTATGATGTACTGTTCACATGTCTCATTTAATTGCTAATTGCTAAAGTGTTCTGCAACTATGAACAATACGTATATTTAGGGTTATTATTTGTGTAAATGCTTCACAAATTGCTCTATGGTATTTCACATTGCTCAAAACTGTATGGTTTTCAAAAACCTAATTTAGGGTGATATACTTGTATTGTAGAAATGGAAACTTCAAAAGCTACCCCTGAGGTGTGCGACTATGCTTCGATGGTGAAAGACATCATCGACGAGAAATACGTGATTTTCACAGTTACAATGGATCCAGAATCCCGGGAGATTTTGGACTGCATTCCTGCCTGTGGATTAGAGAAATTTTGTTATAGACACTTGGACAGTGTCTAAATGATTGATTCCTTGGAATTCCTGCGACACTTGAAGGAAACAACCACCAAGGAGCTTATTTCATCCATTGGGGGGAAGACGATTGAAGTGTCCAACAACGAATCTGCAAAGGATTTTCGCTTTACCAGCAGGACGGAACGCATCTGATGAGTTCACGACTGGAATGAGTGATAAGGAGTGCCTTCAAAAGGTTCTTCTAAGGCCAGCAAACAACGATCATACAACAAATGTGAAGCAGCCCTATTTGCGGAGGAAATACAGATTACTGTTTGAGATTGTCTCAAAAGTAATTCTGGGAATTGTCTTTAGTCCTGATGCGTTAACTCAACAGAAGCAAAGGGTAATGAGTGCCATAATTGAGAAGGCTCAAGATATGAATTGACTGGGTTTGTTCAAGAATAGGTTGTTTCAAGAGACAGACAAATTTATGATTGACGAGAAGAATCAAGTTGTGCTGTCTAAGAAGATCTGCAACATTCACACGGTTTCTCTCATCTTGGACGACAAGCTTCCTACCTATAGATGGTCTGAACAAGGGAGGAAACCTTACCCAATGAAGTTCAAAACCCTTCTCTGGAAAGATGGTGAGATTCCAGGTCAATTGGATGATGATCCTTAACCCTATGTGCCTAAGTCAAAGAAGGACAAAGCACAAACTTCATCTGTGCAATCTGAGGCTCAGGATCAACCTCGCAAAAGGATCCTAAAAAGGAAGCAGATAGCAACCAAACCTGTCCGCAAAGCTGAAGATGTGAGTGAGAAAGGCAGAGAAAGCTCACAGCTATGCTTCCAAAGAAGAAAGGGATGCCTTCTGGGGGACTTCGAGATGAAGATAGTGATATGGAGATCTTGGAATCAAAAGAAGAGCAACATGAGGAGCAGATTGCTGAGGAAGTTGGTGGAGAGACTGGTGCGAGTTATGAGCACACAGTCAGCACTGAGAATGAACTGGCCACATAAGAAGTAATTAGAGTTGTTGGAGGAGAAGGTGAAGGCGCAGAAGGAGAAGAGGAAGGAAGGATGGAAGAGGCACAGGATGAATCTGAGCCATCGGATTCTGCCCACCTGAGCTCACTGTTCAAAGGTCATGAACCTACCCACCTGCCAAGATCCCCTACTCCGCCAGAACCATCCTCACCTTCACCCATTATACAACACACTCCCATACTTCCCACTACTCAACCTGAACAGCCATTATCTGAGCCAACCCCACCTGCAGAAGCTCCATCTGCAGAACCTCAACCTGGGATAACCCAACTTGAGCTAGAACCAGATCAGCCTGAGCCAATCAGAGAACCCACTCCTGAAATTCAAACAGCAAGACAAAAAGCTATGTTTGCTCGGTTGTCCACAATCTGTTTAACACTCGAACCATCTTCGAACCAGAATCACCTGAGCATGTGAAACCTGCGATAAAGTTCTTACGAAGAAAGGTTGACAACTATTTGAACAAGAACTTTCCTCACCTGGTCGAGCATCAAGGAGTTCAAAAGCAGGTAGCTGATATTCTGTTCTGGAGGGATATCAGGCTGCACAATATAGAAGATTTCTTGATGATTCTGGAGGCAATGGGAAACATTGAATTTGTGGACATGGAGCTGAGAATGAAGAATCTGGCAGGAGTAACCAGTGTTGCGGAGTTGGAAACATATGTTGATGTTGCCTGGTTGGTGAACAAGAAGTTAGGATATCCCGATGTTGAGGAGACCGATCAGATGGTCTGGGATATTGCTCACGAATATGCTGAATCTGAGCAAGCTATCGATGAACCAGTTGAGGGTGGACCAGATGAGACCCTAACTGGTGAGGCACAAATATCTGCACCAGTGGCATTGATTCCGCCTGAAACCTTAGATCACCTTTTGACGACTATTCAAGATGGGGTGAACGCTTCTGTGGAATCTCAGTTAAATATTCTAGCAGATAATCTGATGATTTAGATGGAGGAGAGAACAAAACATCTAGTTGAATCTGAGAGGAATCAGACTGCAGCCACGCGCCCGGATCTTTCGGGATATGGCAAATCTGCCCCGTTTTTTGAAATTTTTTTGCATCCGGGTCCCCGCATTCTCTTATAAATAGACTCTTCCGCCTTCCTTCTTAGAACATTTATCTTCCCGAGCTCTCTTCTGCAAGTGTTTTGGCTATCGCATCTTTTGGTAAGCATTCCTTCACCCTTACTTTCTTCCAAACTCCCTGTTTCTTTGTTGGCCATGTCAGGATTGGCGGGTGGTGACGCCAGGCCCTCGTCTCGGTGAGGGTCGTTTCCTCCGCCGGAGCCTCCGGTGGTGGTGATGAGCCAAAGGACTTAGGCTCCGCTCGCCGAAGTGGTGAAACGCCCCCGCGGATTCCGACGAGTTTGGGTCCCTTGCGGATTTGGGCACATTGACCCCAGAGCAAGGCCCGACGGAGCCCGGGACTCGTGTCCCAGTTGAAGAAGCTTCGGAACCATCAGTTCGCCGAGATCGAGACCATCTGGATTTCTTCGATTACCAGGCCTATCGAGCCGGCCTCGTGCATCACCGATCTCTTCGATCTAAAATACGCCAAGCTATTCCATCTAAGTTCTACATAAATGACGAGAAGTATCACTCGGTTATGATGGAGGTTGAGTTGGACGTTGTCCATCGTGAATAAGAGACTCCGAACGACGTGTTTTTCTATCGGCCGGATTGTTCAAAAAGGGTCGACCATCCTCCAGCGGGAATGATCGCCATTCACGAGGCAGTGATGGAGGCGGGTCTCCGCTTTCCACTTCACCCGGCGATCTCCCACTTGCTGGCCGCCTGGCACCTTGCCCCGGCTCAAATTACTCCGAATGGGTGGAGTTATCTCTTGGCGACACTCACCGTGATCAGCCAGGCCGGCCTTTACCGACTGCCTACTCCCATGGAGGTGAACTATTATTGGTCGCTGGTCGCCCAACACGGTCAGGAGCGCCATTATGCACTAAAAAACGGTCCTGGTCGACGGATTGTATGGGGGATTGTCAACAAGATTAAAAATTGGCATCCCAGATGGTGGTTTGTGGGAGGGGCATGGCAGAGTGCCCCTCCGGGGTCTTTTTTGGAAATTTCTATCCCCACAGACTTCCAGGAGCGGGCTCCTCGTAAGATTCCGTTCTGAAAGTAAATCAATCATCTTTGTACTGATCTAATTTCCTCTTTTTCTTGTAGGCTTGCTCGTTGCCGACGAGAACCAGCTGAACTGGGACTTTGAGGCCGCCCACCGAATTGCCTTTGATTACCCTTGGGAGCTCCGCCACGTCGAACTCTACAACTCTTCTTCTGAGAGATTGTGGGGGGGTCTGCAAACGTATCCCCGTAAGACCGGCCGCGTTCGTGAGTTTTTTTTTTTTTTTTTTTACGGGACATCATAGTTTTGTGATTTGTCAATTTGTCTCTTAATCGCCTTAGTATTTTCCTTGCAGCTCCGTACATACCCGTCCAAACCACTGCTCCCACTACTGAACAGATGGCTTCTCGCCGTAATCCCGCTCTCAACTTTTCTCAAACCGGATCTAGGATGCGTCCCACCTCCTCGTCACGCGGGGGTGGGGTGGTGGACACCAGGGGGCTTCTCGGCCCGACCGGTCAAAGGATAAGAGGAAGAGCAAAGAGGGGCGGGAAGGCGCTCGCCCCGCCCATTCAGAGGGCTTCCCTACACGGAAATGTGCCCGATCGAGAGACTGTACTCCCCATACCTCAGTTGGGGGTGGGAGTGCTCCCGCATGGGAATCCATGCTCGCCGCTCGTCCCTCGCCGTCGATGCACCTCCCCCACCTGGTCATAAATTCTCCGGTGATTGGACGTTCGTGGGGTTTGATGTCGATCGCTCTGGGGCGTAAGTTTCTCTGCCTCAGTATTTTTCCCGTTTACTTTTTGTTCCTATTTTTGTGCGCCCCTCTGAGCCGGTTAACTTTGTCGCAAGTTTGTGAACTTTCTCCGCCTGCTGTCGCATCTATCTTCAAATAAAAATGCTACCTGTGGTCTCTACCGACCGCCCGTAGACATGCGGGTATTCTATCCGGGATGTGCCCCAATGTTGGACCCTGGACGACCATCATGCCGCCTCTTCGAACAGCAAGGAGAACAATCTCTACACCGCCCTGGTCTATTCTCAGAAGGCGGCCACGTTCCTTGAGCGGGTCATCGAGCAAAATGACTAGGATCTGGAGATTTCCTGCACGGCCCTTGATGAGGAGAAGAAGAAGTTGGCCGAGGCGGTTGCGACCATCTCCCGGATGGAATCCGACCAAGGCCGCCAGAGCGGGCGTCGAAGCCGTTTTTTACAGTGGCGGATGTGACCACCAAATGTCGTGCTGAGATCGACTCGCATCGCCAGGAGTTGATGACTTTGCGAGGTTGGGTCGATGAGCTTATTCGGCAAACCGGCCGAGTCACATACTTTCAAGCCGACTATGACGGCTCTGGTCGGGCGAACTCGAACAGATGTCCAAAGAGGCCTCTCTCCGCTGGCCGCCGATGATGTCAAGATCGGGGATCTTTCGCACATCACTTTATGCGGATGTTCTCCAGGAGGTATTCCGTCGTGATCCCTCCACCGATGCTTCGGTGCTTTGTCGAGGATTTCAAGGCTTTTATTTTCGACTGCCCGCCAAAGATCGACGTGGTGTTACCCGTGGCGGACTTGGCTGACTTTGGCATCGATCTGTCCTTCTTGGCCCCGTTGAGCAGGCTGGTGAGGCCGGGCGGAGGTTCTGATCTTGGGGGCTCCTCAGGGGAGGTGCCTGTTGGCCCGGCCGTGATGCCAATGCCCCCGACTAAGGTGACCAACGGTGGCCGTACGATGGCGGATGCTTCGGGCGGGGAGGTTCCTGGAGGCGAGGCGCGGGTGGACGACCAGGTCGCGGTGGAGAGAGTGGATGGGTCGGGCGATGGTGCTTAGTGCCTCTGTTTATATGGGTTGTTGGTGGATCCTTCTTTTTTAGTTTTTATTTTCTTTTTATATTTTTGCGATGCCCTTTGGGGTGAGAACTTGTAGGTGGCTTGCGGGCCCCTTTTTCTTTGTACTTGGACTTCGTGCCTTTGATGAATGAAATGTTTACTTTTTCATGTCTTTCGTTGTGTATTAGGTCCTTTTTTTTTTGCTTATGAATGGTTGATCGCGCAAACTCGGACATACACCGGCGACTATGGGTCTTGCCTATGTCTTAATCACTGCTTGAATATGGTGCGACGTGTTAGACTATGTTTTGGTCGTCTTATCTTATGCGAAGTATCTAAACTTTGGCTTAGCCGTGTTATGGTGTTGTCTTCAAAACGGTTGTCGGACTTGGCGGGTTGGCCAATGTGGCGACGACCTTGTCGACGTGAGTTCCGAGTTTGTGCTTCAAGTCGCAGGTAGTCGTTTTACGCGTCCGGTGACCTTCCTTTCGACTCAATCTTGGTCGTCCGGATCGTTAATAGGATTATCTTTAATCGACTTATTCTAAAGCGTACAAATCGTTTCAAAAATGTAAATTCTCATAAATTATTTTTCGTTGAGATGGTAAGTCATTACAACGTAATGACAGATAGATTAAAGTATCCTGCTAGCATATGTTCCCTACTGGTAGTATTTCTTCAGGTGGGCCGCGTTCCAAGGATATTGTGCTGGGGTGCCGTCCGAGTCTTCGATCTTGTATGCCCCGTTTGCCAGGCATTTGGATATTCTGAACGGGCCTTCCCAAGTTGGGCCGAATACTCCCTTGGGTACCCCGAGTACCTTTTTTAGGACAAGGTCGCCTTTCTTGAATTGTCGGAGCCTGACCTTTGAGTTGTAATATTTTTCTACCTGCCATTTGTATCCAGCGTTCTTTAGGTTGGCTTCCAACCTTTTTTCTTCCAGTAGATCCAAACTTGTTGTCATTGCCATGTCATTTCCGCTTGATGCTCCGTTGCTTGTCCGGTGGCTGGGTACGGTGACTTCTGTTGGGATCACTGCCTCTGTCCTGAAAGCGAGGGAGTAGGGTGTTTCCCCCGTGGAGGTCCTGCAGGTTGTTCTATATGACCATAACACCTCGGGCAATTCGCTTGCCCACCTGCCTTTCCCCCCTCCAGTCGTGCTTTTAGCGTGTGCTTGATAATTTTGTTGATTGTCTCAACTTTCCCGTTGGACTGCGGGTGGAAGGGGGTGGATAAGAGCTTTGTTATCCTCCACTTTTTGAAGAAATCGTCGACTTTGAGGCCATCAAATTGCCTTCCGTTGTCGGTCACGATTGCTTGCGGGAGACCGAAGCGGCAAATGATGTTTCTCCTTATGAATTTTATCACGTTGTTCTGGTCGATAGTTGCGAGAGCTTCTGCCTCTGCCCATTTTGTGAAGTAGTCGACTGCCACGAGGGCGAATCGTACGGTACCCGGAGCGGTGGGTAAGGGCCCGATGATGTCGATTCCCCACTTCGCGAAAGGCCATGGGCTCAGAATGCTGGTTAACTCTTCCGGGGATATCTTGATTGAGGGCGCGAATATTTGACATCGGTGGCATGTTATTGCGTATTCGAGGGCGTCCCTTTTTAATGTTAGCCAGAAGTATCCTTGTCGTACGGTCTTGTGGGCCAGGGACTGGCCTTCCGTATGGTTTCCGCAGATCCCCTCGTGGATTTCCCTCAGGATGGTTTGCCCCTCGGCCCTCATCACACACCTGAGTAGCGGGAGGCAGAAACTTCGCTTATATAAGTTGTCGTCGATCATTACATACCTTGCCACTCTCATTTGCAATTGTCGGGTACTGACTCTGCTGTTAGGTAGGTGTCCCTTTCTTAGATATTCGACTATTGGCGTCCTCCAGTCCTCGTGGTCGACATCCATTGGGTCAGTGAGGGCGACCAAGGCGTGTGTGGTGGATGGGAGGGTTAGCTTCGTGATGGTGACGTCTTTCATATTCGTCGGCCCTTCTGATGTTGCCAGCCTAGCCAGAGCATCTGCTTGGGAGTTTGCATTTCTGGGTATCAATTCTACATAGACTTGGTCGAATTTCTCGAGTAGGGATCGGACGACCTCTTGGTATGCGGTCATACGGTCGCATCGGGCCTCATACTCCCCTGACACCTAACATGCGACCAGTTGCGAGTCGGTGTGTATTTTTAGTCTCTTCACTCCCACGGCCATTGCCATCTCAAGCCCTCCGATTAGGGCCGATGATACTAACCGTTCTTGGTGGCACGAAAAGTCGACGCGATGGCAGTCTGGAAGGAATGTCCATCCGGGCTGATTAAGATTATACCCGCTCCAGCTTGGGTTTGAGTAGCGGATCCATCTACGTAGAGCTCCCATGGGGGGCCTGCCGGTGTTTCTCATGTGGTCGTCGGGTAAGTGAGTTCTACCATGAAATCGGCTAGGGCCTGGGCCTTGATGGCTGTCCTGGGGGGCGATGTGACAATCGAAATCGACCGATTTCGATTGTTTATTTCATGCAAAGACCAAATTTTGTTTGGGCGATGCAAAAAAGCGTTCTTAGGGGTAATGAGGTTAGTACTTCTACCTGGTGGTCGAAGAAATATGGACGCAGTTTCCTTACGCTCATCACGAGCGCGTAGGCGAGCTTCTCGAGGGGGGGGTACCTTCGTTCTGCCTCGTTGAGAACTTGGCTCACATAGTAGACCGGTAGGTAATCTTGCCCTTCAGCTCGCACTAGGACTGAACTCAAGGCCGTCTCGGGTTGGCGAGGTATTCCTTGATTCCATCCAAAGCCGTCTGGGCCTCTTCTGTCCACTGGAAATCCTTTTTTGCCCTTTTTAATATGAATCTGCTGAGGGCGGCTAGACTTCCTGCGAGCTTCTGGACCTCCTTTGGGTTCCGTGGGCTGCCCATTTCTAAGATTGCCCTGATTTTCGTTGGATTGGCCTCTATTCCCTGCTTGCTGACTAAGTGGCCAAGGAACTTTCCCGACTCCACGCCAAAGTTGCATTTCTTCGGGTTGAGCTTCATGTTGAACCTTCTCAGGATGTCGAATGCTCGGGCGAGGTCTGCGAGATGATCTTCCTTTTTTAGGCTTTTAACGACTATGTCATCCACGTATACTTCCATGGATTTCCCGATCTCTTCTGCGAACATTTAGTTTACCAATCATTTGCACGCGGGGCCCCAAGAGCGTTTTTGAGGCCAAATGGCATCCTTTTCAAAGAAGACATGTTCTTTCAAAGTGAGGAAAGAGGTATGTTGTTGGTCGTCTTCGTGCATGATATTTGATGGTAGCCCGCGAAGGCGTCCATGAAGGACATTACCTCATGTCCGGCTGTGCTGTCGATCAGATGGTCGATATGAGGCATGGGAAAAAAATCTTTCGGACATGCTTCGTTTAGATCGGTGAAGTTGATGCATAGTCTCCATGTTCCGTTGGCCTTCTTGACCAGGACGGCGTTGGAGACCCACTGGGGTTGGTCGGCTTGCATGATTAGATCGTTGTCGAGAAGTTTCTTTAATTCCTCAGCTAATGCCGCATATTTTTCTGGCCCGAATTTCCTCCTTTTTTGCGCGACTGGTTTCTTGTCGGGGTCGATTTGGAGTCCATGGCAGGCAACCATGTCCTTGTGGGACCAGGCGAACACGTCTAAGTTTCTCTTGAGGAAGTCGACCAATTGTTCTCTTAGTTGTATCGAGATTTTTGAGTCGATTATGACTTCCAGGTCCTGTCGGGTTGGGTCTACTTT
Organism: Stenogyne calaminthoides; assembly: GCA_037126765.1. Taxonomy (NCBI): domain Eukaryota; kingdom Viridiplantae; phylum Streptophyta; class Magnoliopsida; order Lamiales; family Lamiaceae; genus Stenogyne; species Stenogyne calaminthoides. The sequence continues at coordinate 18,931,955 of JBBCBC010000016.1, read as the reverse complement.
GACCTTCTTGAGCTCTTCGTCTGGTGACGCTCGATGTTGGTCCCCTCTCGCCGAAATCGATTGTTCCTTGGATAAGGAAGTCATGTGGCTCGGGTCCGAGCCTTGGTTCGAAGTCCTCGATTATTTGTTTGTTACGGTCGATTTCCATTTGGCTACTTTGATAGATTATGTCTTTTTGCATGCTATAATAGAAATGAGATCGAATATAAATTGAACATCCTCAGATCAAGTCGATCGCCTTAATCGGTGCCGACCCACCCCATCCAAGTGGGGGAATTTTACACAGAAATAGTAGGTGGAGGACGTAGCCTCGAATTCATGCTCAAACGGTCTGCCGAGGAAACCATTAAAGGTCGACGGTAGGTCGATTACAAGGAATTCACACAATTTTGTGGCCCTAATGGCCCTATCTATGGTGGAGACAAGTTCTACCTCCAGGCGGATGATTCCATGGGGCTTTACGGTGGCGTTGCCAAAGCCTCTTACCAGGTGCTCGCTTAGTTTGAGGTAACTGTGATAGTCGCCAAGTTCGTCGAAAGTTTTCTTTAACAGAATGTTGCAGAAAGCCCCGCTGTCGACCAGCAGTCGTTTGACGGTCACCCCCATGATTTTTGCCGAGATGACCAGTGTGTCGGCGTTTGGGTATACAATACCAGCCTTGTCTTGTTCGCCGAATTGGATCCGGTTGCTCACCATAGCGGTGGTATTTATCGGCAGACATAGTTGTACTGCGTTGGCCATCTCTCTCAGCTCGGCCTTTTGTCGTCTCTTTGATAGTGAAGTGGATGCGGAAAGGCTGCCTACTGCCCCTAGCGGGGACAATGTGTGGATTACCCTCTCGTCGCAATTTTCGGGCATGGGGGTGTCCGTCGACCTTTTCTGCTCTCCCTGCTTTTGCGCGATCTCGTTTTGCTGAGGTGGTATGTTGTCGCGGTTGTGATTATCTTTGTGTTGCGGCCGCTTCACGTGCTCGTGTAGCATCCCATCTTCGTAGAGCTTCCAGAGTTGCTTAAGGAGGTCGCGACAGTCGCTGGTATTATGGCCGACCATCTCATGGTAACGACAATACTTCGGCGCTTTGCCTGCCATCACTCTTCTTTATGGGCCGGGGCTCCCCCAGTAATCGTTTGTCTTTGATCTGTGTGAAGATGTATCCGGGGGATACTCCGAAGGCATCTACCAGTTTGACCGCCACTGGATCGTCTAAAGGCTTGAAATTGTCGGGGTCTTGTATTGTCCTGGCTTCTTACCCCCCTTTGGGGGTGTCGACTTCTTTCCTTCCCCCATCCTAGCCGCGAGGAGTTCAATGGTGTTGATGATGTCGCTGGCACGGGTCTGAACTCGGCGTAGGTCACCGGGTAGTTGGCATTCATGTTTCACCAGAGCTTGGTTCCCTTTTTCAATCCGGAGATTGTGCCCAAAAGCCTAGCCTCATCGCCCACCGGTTCTCCATCTAGGATGAGTCGGTTGACTCTTTCTAGGTACGCCCTATCCGTCTCGTCATCACAATGTTCAACATTTTCCAACGGTTCTCCATCTAGGATGAGTCGGTCGACATTTGTTGAGTCCGCAGTAGTCTCTTGCTTGGAACTATTCCAACTAACCGCCCCACCATTGAGAGTAAACACATAGCCTGACTGAGATTTGTAATCATCACAGTTAGATTGAAACTTCAGGTCCACCAAAGAGCTACTAGCTCCGATCGTCTCAGAGACTAAGAAGTATTCTTTTGTACGTCTGAGGTACTTAAGAATATTCTTGATAGCAATCCAATGAGGTTCACCCGGATTATGTTGGTATCTAACAGTGATGCTGACAGCGAAGGCCACATCTGGCATAGTGCAGGTCATGGCGTACATGATGGACCCAATTGTTGACGCATATGGTATGTCCTTCATGTGCTTGATATTATTGTCTGTGGAAGGACAATCCTTCTTAGACAGTTTTATCCCATGACATGCAGGTAGAGAACCTTTCTTAGAGTTCTCCATCGCAAATCGCTTCAACACCTTATCTACGTAGGTGGACTATGATAGCCCCAACATCCTCTTGGATCTATCCCTATGGATCTTGATCCCTAAGATGTAGCAGGCTTCACCAAGATCCTTCATCATGAAGGTCTTTGACAACCATTCTTTCACGGACTGCATGAGAGGGATATTGTTCCCCATAATCAGTATGTCATCAACATACACAACTATGAAGATAATATTCTTCCCATGGCACTTCCGATAGACGCACGGATCTTCCGAGTTTCTGATGAAGTCAAATGATTTGACAGCCTCATCAAATCGGATATTCCAACTCCTAGAAGCTTGCTTCAATCCATAGATGGATTGTTTGAGCTTGCACACAAGGTTAGATTTTGGCTTTGAGATAAAACCTTCCGGTTGAGTCATGAACACTTCCTTATCAATGTTTCCATTGAGGAAAGTTGTTTTGACATCCATCTGTCAAATCTCGTAATCGAGGTGTGCTGCTACCGCAAGTAAAATTCGAATGGACTTGATCTTTGCAACTGGTGAGAAAGTCTCGTCATAGTCAATGCCTTCGTTGACTGTAACCTTTCGCCACCAACCTAGCCTTGTAGGTTTGTACCTTGCCATTTGAATCGGTCTTACGCTTGTAGACCCACTTGCAACCTATGGGTTTGACCCCTTTTGGCAATTCAACCAAGTCCCAAACTTGATTGATGTACATCGAGTCCATCTCGGATTTCATGGCTTCATGCCACTTCTTTGAGTCAACATCCAATGTTGCCTCAATATAAGTTTTAGGTTCGTCCTTATCCGTGATCTCCACGTCATCTTGTTCCTCCACGAGGAAACCATAATATCTGGTGATCGGATTACGAACTCTAGTAGACTTACGGAGTTGTGGTTGTTCAGGCTACACATTCTAATCATGAAAATTTTGTTGTACAGCGATTTCATCGTTGACCGGGAAGGCCTCAAGATTGATGCTTCCGGACGCTCCTTGAGCACTTCCGGATGCCTCTTGAGCGGGAGTTTGAAAATGTTATTCTCATTCAGCCTACTTGGAGTTCGTTGCTCAGGAATTGCAACTCCAATCACACTCCCACTGGCTGAAAGAGGATCACTATGTGATAAACTTCCACCATGCGAGCTACTGAATGCTCCCACTGATTCTTGGTCATGTTGCTTTGACAAGATATCAGTCTCTTTGTTAATTTGTGGTTCTTGAATTTCTTCAAGTTCTATCATCTTACGGCCTTGTTCCTTGAAGACGTAGTCTTCTTCGAGGAACCTGGCCTGCCTAGAAACAATAATTGACTGTTTCTCCGGTAGATAGAAATAATATCCTTTAGTTTCCTTAGGATATCCCACAAAATAACTCTTTTCACCTTTAGATTCCAGCTTATCGGTGAGCATCTTTTTCACAATCACGGGGCAACCCCATGTTTTGATATGCGAAAAAGTTGGCTTCTTGCCACACCACAATTCAAATGGTGTATGCTCAACTGATTTGAATGGAATCCTATTCAGAATGTAGATTGAGGTTTGTAACGCGTATCCCCATAAGAATGTCGGAAGAGAGGAAAAGCTCATCGTGGACCTCACCATGTCTAACAGGGTTCGGTTTCTCCTTTCAGACACGCCATTCATTTGAGGCCTTAAACTCTTTGAATTTCTCAAAAGATTCAGATTTGTGCCTCATAAGATACACATACTCGTATCTTGAAAAATCATCAATAAAAGTGATGAAGTATCTTAACTGACCCCTAGCTAGAGTGGGCAATGGTCCACAGACATCACTGTGGATCAACTCTAGAACTTCTTTGGCACGAACTCCTTTCCCAGAAAAGGGTTTATTGGTCATCTTGCCCTTGAGACAGGATTCGTAATTACCATAAGACTCAAAGTTGAATGGGGTTAAGTAGTCTAACTTTCTTAACCTTGCAATCATATTCTCATTTGCATGACCAAGTCTACAACGCCACAAGTAAGTTGGGTTTTTATGATTACTAAGTTTGAGTCGTTTGTTTTGTATATTAAGAATATTATGTCCACAATGCAACAAGTATAAACCATTCGATAAAGGAGCATTCCCATACATATCAACATTAAGCGAAAAATAACAATTATTATTTGCAAAATGGAAGGAAAACCCTTCAATGTCTAACATGGGAATAGAAATAATGTTGCGAGTAATAGAGGGAACAAAATAACAATTATTCAGTTCAAGTCTAAAACCAGAGGGTAAATCTAAAACATAAACGTCAATACGTTCAGCAGCAACTCTTGCTCAATTCCCAACGTGTAGGGCGACTTCACCCGGCCTAACTGCCCAGTTATGCTTGAGACCATGCATATTAGTACAAATGTGTGAGCCACAACCGGTATCCAATACCCAGCAGTTAGTATCATTTGTGGACATGTTTATCTCAATAACAAACATACCTGTTCCAGTGGCTGAGGCACCCTGTGTCTTCTTTTCAGCTACTAAAACCTTACAGTCCTTCTTCCAATTACTCTTCTGCTTGCAGTGGAGGCATACATCCTTTTCCACCCTCTCCTTCTTTTGAATTTCACCTTTGGGCTTGAGGAAGTTTGGCTTGGAGCCTTTCTTTGCCTTGCCCCTTCGCTTCTTCTTTCCTTTCGGAGCAGAAGATATAGGAGCACTCACCTTGAGCACGGGCTTTTCCTTAGCAGTGGAACACTCAAAAGTCTTTAGCATGTTATGCAGCTCGGGCATAGTCAATTTCGTCTTATTCATATTAAAGTTAACCACGAAACTTGAATATGAATCGGGAAGCGATTGAAGAATGGCATAAACAGCAACATTGGTGTTAAGCTCAATGCCCAAGCGACCAAGTTCTCGATTAGCCCAATCATCTTCAATATATGAGGAGAAACCTTCCCTCCTTCAGACATCCGGCATCTAAACAGATCTCTCATCACTTCATAAATCTCGGAACGAGATACAGAATCAAAGAGATCCTTCAGATGCTTGATCATCTCGAAGGGAAGCATCCTCTCATGCTGCCTTTGCAACTCGGGAGTCATCCCGAGGAGCATAACACACTGAGCCTGAGAAGCATCATCTTGATACTTCTTCTGAGCTTCGGCGTCAAACGCCTCGCCTTCTTCAGTACCAGCCTCCGGGGTAGCAGGGATTGGAGTGTGCAACACGTACTCAATCTTTCTTGCCTGAGCACCAAACGAACGTTTCGGTGCCAGTCGAGAAAGTTTGGCCCAGCCAATTTGTTCGTTTCCAAAATGCTTCTCAATGATAAGTTTTCATTTCAACAATCCTAGAGGAAATAAAATAAAATGGGAATTAAACACATAACTCCTATGATCAATATCCAGCAATCAAAATAAGCGTGGCCTTTTAAGTTTATTTAGTCTCCATTATTTTCACATATTCAACGACCTCATCGGAAGAATACGAATTTATATCCAATATAAATCATAATGGACTAGGATCCACATTCCTACTATCATAATCCCATCTTTGGCTGAATACCATAATAGCAGAACTGGTAGGTCTCCAAATCAGTTGCAGAACTGCAATTCCTAGTTGATTGAACCTAGTTCAATCGGATGTCTCTTAACTTTCGTTTCCCTGCTTTTGCTGGTCAAACAAAGTTAAGTTGGTTTACAACCATCAAGCGGCGACACTACGTGTCCCTATAAAAGTCCCGTTGAATGTAGATCCGAGCAAAAGACTTTGGTCTTAAATACCCATTGGAAAGAAATTTCCGATTTACTTTTAATTTCGATGGAAGACATCGTTTTAGTTTAATGAAAAACCATATTTTGGCGAGGAACATTTTAAAGTCGGGGTATTAATTGTTTAATCGAGATCCAAACATGTTAATCTATATCACACTTGAGCATCTATTGGGCGCCGCCTACCCAAACATGACATTATACGGACTAACACATATATGGGTGTCGTCTACCCAAACAATTAATACGGTCCGACAAATATTGGGTGCCACCTACCCAAACAGTTATAGTACGGACGTAAAAGCGTTAACGAATTATTAAATAATAAACAGGTTAAACAAGTGGGATTTAATAATTTCTCTTAAAAACAAATTTAAAAATCCAATTCAGAAATCGATTTTAAAATTATTAAAAATTAATAATTAATCCAATTAATCATTATTAAAAGTCCAACTTTCAATTTTATTAAAAATTAATCAAATTAATTTTTAAAGTCATATTTTTAATTGTTTTGTTGTTAGGGGCTCAGATGCAATTTTCAAAATTGCACTAGAGGCCTATTCCAAAATTAATTTTGTAGAATAGCCCTCCGCTATCACCGCCGAAAATTCAACAGCATCCAATCCATATTTTGGGACAACCGTTTCCAAACACCAACCCGAATCAGTAACAATTTCAGAATAAATCTAATCAATTCATCAAATTTGTCCAACTGCAACAATCGAAATCGAACCCAAGTGAACGAAATTGAACGAAACAAGCAATTCATCGAGAACCCGAATCGACACATAGAGTTTGATCGAAAAACCAGAGGAATTGGAAATAACCAAAATCCCATCGGAGAACCGTAAACAAGCGAGAGGTTGAAACATCGCTAAAACGAAAACCAAGGCTCGACGCGAAGTCACCATCGCCATTAAGCGCATGCGGTGACTCGACGCCGAAAGCACGATGAGTTACGCGCAGAAATAAAAAAAGCCCCAAATTGAAAAATTAGTTCTAAACCAAAAATGCCCAAAGCAAGAACACATTGAATCATGGGCGTGTCGCCACTAATTTATTCATTTCCGTGGCGCGCCTCGATCCGAATCAAGAGGAGCGCCACCGAGAAAAGAGACGACGACGGAGGCAGAAAGCAAAGGAACGATGATGGAAACACGAGGCACGAGGCTCGCGGATTTAAATCGAGACCATGGGCGAAGCCTCCATACAAGATCGCGCGAGGCCTCTTGCCAAAGATCGGCTCGAAGCGACACCTAAGGCCAGATCGCGCTAAGAGTCGAATGGGCGATAAATGCAAGTGACGAAAAGTCTTAATTTGGGGAGTCTTTCAAGAAGATTTATTACATAAAACAAATGGGGTGCGGTCAAATAAGTCCAACCGTGCCCCAAGCAATATTAAAAAAAAAACTTTCTTTTAATTTAATTTATTCAAAATCATGCAATTAATCAAGGAGCCTAAGCTCTAATACAACTGTTGGAATATAGAGGCACGTAAACACGTAATACATGCGCAGCGGAAATAAACAGTTCACCAACAACGAACATACAATTGCATAATTGAGTACAAATAAACATAAAGATAAACCTTATAGGAGATCAAAAGCAGATTTCTCAACTATGGTATCCACGTAATTCCCATAGAGAGAATTGCACAGATCTGCCAGTGTTGAATCTAAGACGGAATTTGCTAGGAAAAATCATATTCTGGATTTTATGGAGAAACTAGGTTTTCTTGTTGTAGTAAATAATGAATCCCGGGACCTCATATATATAGGGAGAGATTAGCTTATATCTTAAGCAAATCTATATTAGGAAGATAATTCCTAATCTTGAAAACCATATCTCAAAGATACGTTTTTCCCTACAGATATTTTCCTACAATAATATTCCATAATATTATTTTGGGATTCTTATTTAATTAAATCTAATTTAATTAAATAATAATAATAATTAATTCCAAATTAATATATTATTAATTCTCCATAAATTAAATATTAAATCTAATTTAATACTTAATCAACCAACTATAATCCGTACACGGGAGTTACTTGTTGTGTGACCATAGGCCCTCATATATCGAGCGATTAGTCAAACTAACGGTCTTAATGGAACCCTATACAATAAATCAGACAATCTCAATATATGAGGTACGTTGCGAGAAACGTGCAACTACCTGTAACTGTAACATGGGTTATTGCGATTTCCTCATTTCATTCACGAATACTCGATTAGTCTTGAACATGATGAAGTGTCTATTCAAATAGCTTAATTGATTTATCTCGAATCACTAATTGATCATTCGTGTCACCTTTGGTCACAAATTCCAAGGTGACGGGCATTGACCAATGACTTTGATCCAATTATGACGAGAAGATGAGTATTCTCTCTAAATCCACTTTGAGGAATGAATCCTTATCTTGGTTCAACTACCACGCACATGCATTTCGTGATGAACCCAATCCAAGTCAAATCTACCCATGGAAGGGTGTAAGTGTCGATCATGGTCAAAGTTCATCACTCCACACATGTCGTGCGAATTGACCTCAAGTCGAAGGAGTATCGCATCTCTCCCACTAACCGAGACACCCGTAGACACATATAGTGGAACTACATCAAATGGTTGCTCGGATGGGTATACCAATACCCTCTAAGGTATTTGTGCATCCATCATGAGATACCCAGTATCTCGTAGTAAGTGAGATCTTACTACACTCTCTAAGAGTATGATGTAGATCGCACACCGATCTCCATTTCATCATCGATATCCCTTTCTCGATGATCCTTGATCGGGGTTGTTTGAGAATCATGCTTAAGTCATCTGAGTTCTCACGTACTCAATGACAGCAGTGATTCAAGGGAACACAGATAAGAACAAATCCAAACAATCAAACATAATATTCTAATAAGTGTAACGCCATACATTTAATATTAAATAAATAATAATATTAAACCAACACTGAATATTATCTTAGTATCATGTCCATACAAAGGATTGTCTCTAGGACACTAACACTAACATAGGTCTCATGTTCAAACCCTCTATTGTGTGATTAATTTCTGAAATGAGTTAGTTCATATAGAGTTTTGCTCTAATTAACATTGGGAGTCCTGTTAGTGGGCGGTGAATTTTTACTACAAGAAAATAGTGTATTACCTACGAAAATTTTCAATATCCAATATGCCAAGGAAATTTCCAACGAGTACAATTTAGTCTTTAAATAGTAAGACTTGTCTATGACTTGCCTACAAAATTTTCTAATTATATATGCTATTTTTAAAGTACAAATATAATTGCTCACGGAAATGTAAATTCCCTAGGATATTATTTGTGTAGGTAAGTTTGTCTACCAAAATTACAAATATGTATGTAGATTGATCGTAGGTAATTTGTTTGCCTAGAGAATTATTTGTGTAGGTATTTTTTTCAAAAAATATTTTAAAAATTAGTAGGCAAATTGAAGGAAATCCTTACTTTTTTAAGGATCAAATTATTTTTGTAGAAAAATTTTGTAGCCATTTAAAAAATTAGTAGACAATTCTTCATTTTCTTATAGTGTTTAGTCAAATTTAATTAGTCAATCTTTTGATACTGAGTTATCCAAAAAAAGTCTGTAAAATATATATTTAATTTTATCAATCTTGTATGTATCAGGGAACTATATACACAAGAATAAATTCCTCACTTCTCTACAATTCGAACTTTTAGATAGAAATTCTTTCATGGTATCAGAGCTTCTAGGCTCACGCCCACGTCCTGAGTTCAAACCCTGCTGATGACAAAATTCAACCCACATTAATATATACTTGTTGGGTTTCCTCTTCCTTCCAATTCAACAGATAAGTGAGGGAGAGTATTAGAGAACTATACACAAAAGAATTAATTCCTCACCTATCTCAAAGTTGGGACTTTTAGATGAGATAAAATTATTTCAGCATGCACCTGATGCTCCGTGCATTTATTGTATTTTCTAAGTGATATTAGTTTTTTTCACTGAACAGTATTAACTATTCAATCGAATAATATCAATTATTTTTATTGAATCATATTAATTGTGCATTTGGTGCATCATGCACACACAAATTACTCATTTAATTTAAATTATTTTATAATATACTGAAATTTCTGAAAGTGAAATGATATTGAAACTAGTGGCAGATCTAGAAACTCCAAACAATGTATGTACAATTATGGGTACTATTTTTAACAAAATTAAAAATTATACAATTCAGAATATAAAATAATTCCTAAAATAAAGAGTAAAATAAATAAAATATACGCAATTTAAAAGTAAAAAGACTTGTATTATTTTAAAACATAAGAAAAAAATTAACAATAATTTTAGAAGAATTTCTTTTTAAAAAGAGAGAGAAGCTCTACCAATTTTGAAATCATCAAATATTGACAGGTACAGAGATAATTCATTAATTCATTATTTAGTAGAATTAATTGGTGGTCATGCCATCCGGTCCTTAGTCCTTACTCAGAGTTTCACCTTTGTTTATTACTTCTTATCGGTAGTCCTCATTGTTGGGTGGAGCCTCCAAACTTTGTGGATGGTCTACTCGATAGGTGCACTTCTTGCACGTAATCTTTTTCTTTCCGTCAAAAAAAAAAAAACTTTTTAAATTCTATATTAATTGTTTATTATAGGCTTAATTGCAAATAAAATCATCATTTTCACTGAGTTACAATCTTATCTAAATATTTGGATGATTACAAATAAATTGTCACCTTTAAATATTATTGTGAGTTAGGCTTGTGGGTGGTCCCCTTTTTGAGTTATTGCCACCTTTTCTTACCTAATAATCCTAGTACGCTTTTAGTTATACTAGGTGTTATATAACGTGAGTTGCATGTGACACGTGTAATTGTGCACCGATTTATCGAGGTATGATGGTGCATGTTGAACAACAAATAAAGTTTTAAATTTTACAACAAAAACATCTTTTATGTTGATCGTGTTTTAATTTTAAAATTTTATTTAACTTGTATCGTAAATGGACATGGTTTTATTATGTGTTGTAGTGTGATGGTGCATATCGAACCCGTTTTTTCTTAGAAATGTTGGTGAATTAAAAAAAGGACTATTTGATTTTTTTATTTTTATTTTTTTTTTGTAATTTCAGTTTTTATCATTTTCCCCAATTTACATTAGAATTTCCATGTACACAATGTTTTTCGTCAATTACTTCTCTTTTATCTTGACCAAATTTTTTGTATCTTGTATGAAGATTCCTCTGAACAGCGTCACGTAAAGTTGATTGTGAGAGATTACATGTTATGGGAGGTAAACTCTGGACGGATTAAATCAGCATTTGCAGGCATGGAGATATTAACTATAGACGTAAACTAAGCGAACACCTCAATAGTTCTGTGCATAGTATCTAAGAAGATGTTGCTGAGGAGGTCCTGATTGGTTGCAGCCCCACTATCCACTACGACAGTGACTGCTAGGCTATGATTACGTGAATGGTCATTGAAATTTTTTCTACATCAAACCTCATTTTATACTCTCAGTTTTGTTTCAAGTTCAAATTCTCGTGAATATATTAATATGTTCACAATTTTCACCGTACACCACTATTGTTATTGTTTGCTATTGTTTGAATATAAGTACTTTGCTTGAATTTTCATTCTTCTCTATACTATATCTCTCTTGAATTCTTACATGATTTATCGTTACATTTGAACGTCCTTTGTTCTACTGGAAAACAAATTTACTTATCATGAAATTCATTTTTGCAATATATAATTGATATAAATATTTGGATTTATAATATTTAACTGCCAAATATCCGATTATATATCCTTCAAGGTAGAGATGTTAAACGGGTTGGCCCTAACTCACTAGGGCCAGACCTATAGGGCCGCGGGCTAAACGGTTTAGGGCCTTAACTAGTTTACTCTTAACGGGCCACTAATAGTTGAGACATAAACCTAACCCTAGCGGGCTACAGGTTAAACGGACCACTAACGGGCTTCCAAAAAATTAAAAAAAGGAAAGAATTTTCCATATTAAATACTCCAAACATTGTTTATAAATTAAAAAGTGGTAATCATATTATGATATTTTTCAAACTTAATAATCGAAACAGTGTTAATATAGTCAAAATCACATCAAAACATAACATAATATCATGCCCTAATTTGTTTCTATTTATTTAAGTTAATAATACAATTATAATATATATATATAAATTATATATTATATATAAGTAGAAGGGCTGGCGGGTTGGCTCGGTTAACCTGCAGGTTAGCCCGTTTAGGCCGCGGGCAAGCCAGTTCGGGCCAAAAAGACCCTGTTTTAAACGGACCTATCATTGCTCAGCCCTAACCCTACATATAATAGGGTTAAACGGGCTGACCCATTTAGCCCGACCCAAATTAACATCTCTACATCAAGGTAGTGGCCGTTATACTTAATTATTAATAGGCATTTCAAGGTGCGATTATAATATTCAGAAGTTACCTTAAAGTAGCCGTATTAGTTAGTTAAAAATATAAAGCACAGCTACAACCTATTTGTTGAATTTGAGCCTCAATAAATTCAACTGAGTACGATCTAAATTTTGAAAAATTATGTTGATCCACTAACTTTTTGTAAAGCCTGTGTCATGTCATATGGTGCTATCATTTACAATTTTTTATTTTTTTTTAAATTCTATCATTTACAAAATTGTAAAGTAGTTATTGTGGCAAGTTTCCTCATCCAGTCTCAAAATAAAATTTAAAATCCCATCAGATTAATGAGCATGAATATCGTATTTGTAGTCTGATACCATGCCCATGACTTGGGAATGTCTCCACCTCCGGAAAATAGTTACTCAAGCTATCCAACTCAATTCAGTTTAGTTGTCAAAAAATCCCAAATGCAGAAGTTTGTATAATGGGTCTCAAGCTCTGCCAGGCACCAATTTTAACATTACATGTTGATCAACATTAATCATGAATGCATATTCTTTATAGTAGAATTCATCTAAGACGAATATTAGATGTATTCATTCTATCCATCATACATTAACGCACCAGTGATCACATGAAAAATTTACAAATTGAGCCAAACATCAATGAAACTTGAATATGCATATGTGTTTTTTTAAGGAGAAACTTAATTTTCATTTTTACAAAATAAAATGATAACATCGAAGATGAGAATTTCACTCAATTTAAATTTACAAAGAAACATGGAGCAATGCCACTTTTTAACAACTTCAGAAACAAAAAGGCCCTTTATATCCTTATGAAAACCCGTCTTACAACTCTAAACTTAATCTCACTCATACTATATGAAATAGATCTGTCACTATCTTAAAAAATTCTTATATTCTCTAGCCATGGAGACCAACAAAGAACAGGTGCAACGATAGTTCATACTTCACGACCCTTTACACTAATAATCTCTCCAAAGTAATGCTGAAAAAGATCGGAAATTGAAATTTAAAGAGTCCAACATAAGCCCAAATCCAATTCCCGCTCATATCTCACGGAATTGTTTATAATGTTCCAAAAGATCAAGCTCCGATGAGTTAATCAAAGAGTTAGATTTGATTTTATAATGACGTGATAAAGTACAAAAAAACCTTTATCCAACTTACTTGCTAAATATTTGTGGCCGACCACATGCAAAATCTTTTGTCAGCAAGACATTTAATAAATAAAGAAAAGAAAACACGAGAAGGGAAACACGAAAAACTCACAAGAGAAATGCTTTCGAGGATTCTGTATAGCTTTGCCAAAAAATCGATCCACTGTGTTAAGCAAATCACTCGGCATTTTTGTATAGGCTCCGCACATAATCCATGGAGGCCAATGATGTCATTGCATAGCGATTCTTGAGTACTTGATCCTTAAACAGAAGAATCATTAAATGCAGCTCCAACATGAGTCTCCAATTAGAAAAAAATAATTACTCCCTCCATCTCGGTATAAGTTTCCCCTTTCTTCTGGGTGCTTTAATTAAGGAATCATATTGGAAGAGTGAAAAAACGTATGTAGAGTAATGAGTAGAGAAGTGAGTGATATTTTAATAATATTTTGTGAAAAGAGAGGATAAAAATTAAGAGTAGTGGTGTTAATTTTTCCATTTATGGAATGAGAAAGTTATAGTGTGACGGATAGAAAAGGAAAGTAAGAAACTTATAGTGGGATGGAGGGAGTATTTTAAAATCTAAATCATCAGCTTGATTTACGGAGACACCTGAAATTTTAAAAAAGGGAACATATTACTTAGAAATTAAAAAGGGAGTATATAAGTACCATGACGAAGAAAGGATGAACTAAACTCTGTGTTTTTAAACTGTTGCTCCAAACTCGTGTAAATATTCTAAAGATTGCTTCTATTAAGAAATACCAAAATAGATAAAGCTTTCTAAAGATCACTTTAATCCAAGCATGTTGTCTGAAAAGTAGAGAAGCCTCGTATATTTGTAGCCTATAGAAAAAAAAATTGATAAGTGAGACACAAACCTCAAGTCCAGGCAAGAAGAGGTTCTCTGCAACTCAGTTGTGAACTCATTAAGGTTATCAGCCTGGACAATAGGAAAAGTCTTTCTCACCCAATGAAAAAAGGCATTTAACTCCTTCTTGACCAGCCATGTCTTCCAGGCGAGAAGAGGTTCTCTGCCACTCAGTTATGTCCTCCAGAAGCCAATGGTAGGATATATAGCAGGTATAACAACCTCTGTTCCAGTAAATACAAATTAGAGTAATGTCCACTCAAAATTTAAAAATCCAGAAAGATACAAATCATAATAATACATGAAGATAGACAAAAACTCATACGGGCTCTCATACATGAGACGAGGTATAACTTAGACAAATCAACACCCATCCCTCTCAAAGTGTTAAAGCGTCAATACCATATTATACACCGTCTCATCGTGAGACCGTTTCACGCAAGTGTGCCTCTACAAGATAAGATAGTTATTAGAAGTGAAATCATCCAAAATGCACTATACTTTTTTAAAGGAACACATAAGCATATTTAAATTCAACACATATTTTACAATCCCATTATGTCAAATACATTCTTCCAAAATTCTAGAAATGAAACCAAACATTATAAAACTATTAAGCAAGCCTAAAATGAGTAGAAATTAACCAATAAACTGAGTAACATCAATGACAATTAAATTTAAGTAATATCCACTCACACATTAGAACTGTAATTGATTCACTGGCTCTAGGGAAATAGTTATGAATCAAATCACAATGAAAACAATAAGCCTAGGTAAATCAGAATTTCAAACAAAGACATCGTTTGATCAAAATGTAGATTCCACATACAATAAAAGCAGGAATTAAACAACCTGCTGGATTGTAATCTGGGTCAGCGTCCATCATATCAATCCGAAAGCTTTCTAAGGTTAAGGATTCTGCTCAACCTTCATCTAAAAAGAGAAAAAAATTGGATTGACAATAAACCAATAAATCGCCATGGCAGCGCCTCCTCGTGGTCCTCATCCTCCCTAAACCAACAGAATCTTCCCGCAATCTTACTCCATCTCCGTCAATGCAATCGCGTGTGTATTTCACAAGTGTTGCCATTTTAGTAGGGCTTCTAAAGTCGGATCTTCCGCCATGACCAGGGTTTCTTCGTTGCTTCATGGAAAAAAAGAGATTGGAAAAGGCGTGATAAATAAAACATATAATTAAGAGTGATTATTAATTAAAATTAGAAATAATTAAAAAAAAAAGAAAATAGAAAAAAGAAGGGACAAAATTGCACAACATAAAACATGACAATGGTAAAAAGGTCCAAAAATAATCTTCAATCCCTTGCCACTTTTTAAAATAGTATAGATAAAATGAGGACATTTGGATTAAGGGGTATCTATATCAATTGGACACGTCATATCCAAACACAAAAATAATTATTTATAAGTCTAATTTGTAATAATATTTACAAGTAATGATTTATTTGCAATTGTTTTAAAGTTTATATTAGATTGCAATTGCAATTAAATAAAAAGTGATGATTTTATTTGTAATTAAACATTTAATATAGATTAAAACATATAATTAAATATTATTACTATATGTAAAATATATATAAAAAAATGTAAAGAAATAGTGCATATCCATCCGCCTCTGATTGAAACATCATATCCACATTAACATACTGGGGGTAGTGAGTGTGTTTGTACAACTCATGGAATGATCCGTCTTTGGGGCATGGCACGTGGGTGAAAAGTGTGGTTCTAGAAGACTAAGAAGAGGGAAATGCCTACGCCTACATCCACTATAATAAAGTTGTTTTAGTGCTCCAAGAGTTGGTAGTCATTTATTTGGTTCTCATCTACTCATGTCTCATAAGTCATACCCATTTTGAAATCTAAATGAAACTAAAATCATGTTAATGAAACACTCACTCGTCATCAGGTTGAAGTAAAATTAATTTTTTGATTCTTGAGGAAAAAAATGTACTACCTCCCTTCATATTTTGTGTTCAAATTTATCTATTTACACAAATTAATATTTTTTTTATTAGTTAAGGTGTTAAAAGACTATTTACCATTATTTTTAACTAAGCGATGAATTAAGAGGGACTTTCATGTACAATATTTTACGTATTATATTATTGCGAAAGGGAGTATGTAAAAAATTCGTAGATATTGCGTGGGTCAAGTCGGGTCAAGCGGTTTTTTTCCAAAAGAATTATACAAAGATATAATAGGAAGACTCGCTCCCAGTGTATGTTACCATAAAGACAAGTATGTGTTCATGTAAGAATAAGTATGTGTTACTACGTGATGATGAAAAAATAAAAAAAATTATAATATTCAATGGCGTAATCTGGTGGTTGGAGTTTTTACTTAAGACAAATTATCACAGGTCTGAAGGAGAAGCAAATGAAAAATAGAGGGGGAAGCAGATGAAATAGAGGGAGTGTTGTTTTGTTTATATAGCAATACATTTTTATCTTTCTAATAACACATTTGTGTTTATATAGTAACATAATTTTCAATACTTTACATATGTTACTACAAGTACGAATATATTATATATCTACTAAAAAGGCAAGTACATTCCATTTGTCCTTATAATATTGCAAATAAGTTCTTACAGTACATATGTTTGTCCTTATAGTAAAACAAACTGAAAGCGAGTTATCATGTTTTGCCTTTGCGCGAGTTCTTGGGAAAAATTTGCTTGACCCGTTCACCCCGCACAAGATCCGTGAATTTTCAACCTAATTGGGTCTAAGATCCATATTATATTATATATGAAAATTTGTCATGAATTAATAAACTTATAATTACGTGAAGATGGTTAGAATTTATTAGGGGAATTGGTGGAAAACATTAAGATACGCCATTTATCCCATACTCGATTTTTCATTTTCAAAAAAGGTTTCTCTCATACTTGTTTTTTCTTTTCATAGATAACATAAAGTCACATCCCTTTTAACCCACGTCTTTAAAACAACTTTTATTTACCACATACCCATATAAATTTCAAATAATTGCAACAAGGTCCTTTCAAATTATCAAATTGTCTAAAATAAACCCCTAAACTTTCTAAAAAAAATTAAAACAACTCTAATTCGTCTGAATTTTATAAAATTTAAACTCAATCATTTATAAATCAAAATTTAACGAATTTTATATCAACGGGAACGTCATTCAACGTAGAACAATCTAGTAATAAAAACTTATATTAATTAATTTTTTTGTATTCCAATACCTTACATCGTTTTTTATTTTTATTTTTGTCTCATAAGTACTGACTTTTGAATATGGTCCTATAAATTATTAATTTTTTTAATTGGTCCATTAACTTTTTTGCAAAGTGAGTGACCGAGCGGGTCGATATTTGTGTAATTAATTTTTGGATAAATTTTTTATAGTCCAATAATTTACATTGGTTTTGATATAGGTCCTGTAAGTTTTCAAAAAAATTGAAATTGGTCCATTAACTTGCTGCAGACAAGGGTGTAGAAGTCAAAAATTTCTAGGCAGACTGATTTTGGCCTTCTAGCACCTAGACCGCCTAGGCTGTCTAACCTTTTTTTTTTAGTTTTTTTTTTTAAATTACAAACTAAATTAACATAAATTTAGACAAAATAACTCCAACTAGATAATTAATGAATTACCAAATATCAATATCCAAAACAAAAAGAAATAACAATTTAAAATTAACATAAACTACAAAGGAATCAATTGAAAATAGATTCAAATATATTTATCAATTTTCTCCAACTCGAAAGTTAGAATACTGGCACAACTTATCCAGACTCTGTTGTGTAATGTTTTAAATTTGTTTTTTTTTATTATTATTGATTGCTGATTTTAAAAAAAATAATTAAAAATTTAAAAATCCTTTGCCTTCAAAAATGATTTTTGCATCGATTTTTTCAAAATCGGGTAGTCCGGCGGCCACCTTGGCCAATTTTTCCATCCATGGCTGCAGGTGACCGAGCTGATAATACGCCACACATGTAAAAAAAAAATTCTTTAATTTTAAAGCGCCACCAGAGCTTTTTAATCCTAATACTTACGCAATGGGTTAAAAGAAAACCTAAAATACTAAAAGACAAGGGGGTGGGTCGGTTTACGGGCCAAAAACCACTAAACTACTTATTTTTGCCCTAACCTACTATTAAATCCTACCTAGGGGTGGAGGAAATACCGAAAATACCGGTATACCGCACTTATCGTACCGAAAAATATCGAATTTATCGAAACTTTTGGTACGGTATGGTGTCGTACCGAAAATTTTGGTACGGTAAGAGTATATGAATATAAAAATTTTGGTATACCGCGGTATACCAAAAATATTTCGGTATACCGAAAATCTTATATTGAATTCATATTTTTTTTTAAATAAATAATTATATTATATATATATATATATATATATATATATATATTAACACAAAGTCACAAACCCTACATAACATTTCATTTTTCACAATCTTCATTCTCGCTTCTCCTTCTCCCCTCTCCCGGCTCCTCCCCATTTCTTTGTGGCCTCCCCCCTCCCGTTGTGGCCTCGCCTCCCCCTCGCCGTTGTGGCCTCGCCTCCCCCCGCCGCCTCTGACCAGCCTTTCCCTGCCATTTGTCGCCCCGCCTCCCCCTTGGCCGTCTTCCTTTTGCCCCACCCCCCACCACTCTGTCACCTTTTGCTCAGGTAATTATTGCTACAAAAGCACGAAATATTTTGCGATTATTTTTCAGATCTACATTACATAGTGCATTTATTCATTTTTTATTCAAATCTTACAAAGAGTTTTTGCGTGAACGCGAGAAAACTTGCCAAGAGTGGGATAAGTTCTCTGAAACCGGAGGTGATTCACTCTACTCATCTATTTTACATGTTTTGTTTTATTTTGGTTATGCAATTCCTTTTTCATTCTTCAATATGCTTTTTCCATGTTATTTTCTTGGGGTTAGATCCAAGACTTTCTCTCGATCTTAGTCCAAATCAGGTATATATATTATATGTATGTGTGTTCTTACTATTGCTCTGGATATAAATGAAATTATAGAGAACATGACGGTCAATTCTGTTTTGGTTTTAATATTAGACCAATTCTCAATTAGATTGAAATTATTTTTTGTCTGAAATAACGTTGCAATGGTGCGTGTTTGCAGAGGCTAAGGTGGATACTTGACTCATTTTTTGATCAGCAGGTTTGATTTTTATTCACACATGTAACCAGTGCTTTATATCTAAAGAATTTGCCCCGCTAAACTCAATGTTTTTCTTTCCACTAATTTTCTTGTCACATGATGCAGCAGCTTGTTCCATCTCTGTTCATTAAATTGGATAATACTTGTTTTGATAAATCAATTCTTTGTCCTTTTATGAATTAAAAATTGCAACGATGAAGGTATATATTCAGATACAATTTATCAATTACTATTTCAGTTAATTAATTAGTACTTTGGAAAAAAGAACTGTCCCCTTAAAAATCATTCATTTCCCTTTTTTTCCCACTTAAGGTCTTGTATGTTGGGTAATTTACTATTTTAGTTAGTGTTTGTTGTTAGGATAAGAGTTTTAATTACTTGCACTTCTGTTTGTATTTTGAGGTTTATCCAAATGCACACTTTTGTATAGTTATAAAATAAATAGAAAAACCAATATGTATGGTTGAGTTGGCTTTGGCTTTTGGAAATCTTTCGCATTGGATTTGAGTTAGTGTTTGTTGTTAGGATAGGAGTTTAAATTACATCGTATTTTTGTCAAAAAGGAAAATTAATGTGCTATTGGGTTGAAGTTGAGAAGTGAACTGTAAATTCTTACAAGAGTATAATTTTGAACATGTTTGGTAACTTTATTATTATACTCATATTTTTTTTATATAGAATGGAATCGGAATCTTCTCATTCAATGCACAGAGATCCTAATGACGGGTGGAAGTACTAGTGGGTTAAAAAACTACTTAGAGAAACGGTGCAAGGAATTTGATTTGTACAATAAAATTGAAGAAATTGACAATGTATTCTCCTAATTAATCCTAAGCATAATTAATAATTTGTGAATATGGTATATTAAAAAAGTTTAGAAACTATTTGATTTTTTAAAACTTTTAATAATTTGAAAGGGACCTTAAGCATTACTTATAAAAGTTCTAGTCAACCTCAAATAAAGTTAGAGCTTAGAGTCATACATGTAAAACTTGAGTTTGTTATACTTGAATTTATTGTTATTCGACTTGATTAATGGATTCTAATATGTTAATTGATTATTTTTTTTGTGTTTTGCAGGTTTCTTGAGATGTTATGTTGGACTTTGAGGGTGAATTGTGTTTTTTTCTTTAATCGTGATTTGTATTATTTTAGTACTGAAAGTCTGAAACAGATTGTGTTTATTTTAATATGTGATGTGTTGAACTGTTTAAACTTATTTTGTTGTGTTGAACTGTTGAAACTTATTTTATTGTGTTGGACTATTCAAACTTTTTTTGTGATCACATGTTTTTCATAAAAAAATACAGGTTATTTTTTAAAAAAAATCGGCAAGAACGGTATGCCGAAAATTTCGGTATACCAAAAATATCGAAATTTTTGGTATACCATTGTCATACCGAAAATTTTTGGTATACCGAAATTTTTGGTATGACAACGGTATGACTTTTTTCGGTATCGAAATTCTGGTATACCGAAATTTTCGGTATGACAACGGTATGAATTTTTGGTATACCGAAAATTTCGGTACGGTAATGGTATGGCGAGAAAATTTTCGGTATGCCGTACCGTCCACCCCTAATCCTACCTGAATCAGAAAATCGAACTTGAAAACTCTTTGCAATCGATAAAAACGTGAACAATAAATTTTCACTTCTCTAAATTCAGGAAACAAAAAACCTTACTATCATAACGTCATTCACCGACGAAAGCACCATTGGTTGTCATCCACCACATCATTCTCCACTACAAGAGCTATGTACACACTTCACCATGAAAACAGTAAATTCACATATCAGACATCATAACCATGCAAATTAGAATCATAAGAACACAACACGAGAACCGAACACTATGACTCTGATACCATTGTTGGATTACATCTATGAATTAAAATACATACCTCCATATATATTTATGTCATCGAAATAAAATATAGAATCTGGTTGAATCCTTCGTATGATTGTGATCCTCTTAGTCAGAACACGATCATGTGAATTGCTTCAAGTATCGTTTCTAGTTTCCATGATATGTAAATACCCGTTGATATTTTGATATGTGTGTATTTTTTAGAAACCGATCTCCGTATTGCAAAATAGAGATCATGGAGTCGAGAAAAACCCATTTTATCTATAACTAAAAATATGATTTTCTCAATTCAAATTTTTTAGAGTGTTATTTGTAATTGACGGCTAGCTTCATGTTTTATGATGTGCCTTTTGGATATATGGTCACTTTTGGACCAGAGACACTCTCTTATTGTTCGGGTCACTTTTGGGTCCACCCCTCTTCTTTTTATTTTAATAAATCCGCTTATTCGCCATAAATATTTATCCACTTCAATTCATGGGTGGATTTATTATAATACTAATTAATTAATATTAATTAATAACTTTCGTAGTGTAAACTGAAAACGGACTATAGTGTATGTCGGAAATTGATATTAACCACACACTATAATAATTTTGAAAATTATATTTTATAAGCTCTAAAAATAACTTATAAAATTTAATTATACATTATTGTTGATGTTGCACGGATGTTGTTCCATATGTTGGACAACATTCTGTACAACATCATAAATTTGCCCCTTTTTCTTAACATTGACTCCATTTTAATAGATGTATTTTTCTATGTTTCCTACATTGCAGGTTGATGACAATTCAATTTTATTGTCAGGTGGTTGCATAGTGGATGAGTGAGAATAGAAAGATCATGGAAGGTTACACCTAGATCATGGAGATAGTGGAGGAGAAGTTCAAGGCTATCCAATCCTAGTGAATAGGACAATGCAGTTGATCTTCAAGTCTATAAATACCCTGCATATTGGTCGAGATACAAGTTTGAGGAAAAATGAAATAACATTTCCTCTATTCCAAACTTTAGAGAGTAGCATCTGATACACAACCGTGAGTGGAGGTTGAGGATCGATGTTATTCTATTTGTACTGGTCGAGTGTATCCCAGCATTTCCCATCAGTACTATGTTTATCTTATTGGTGTTGGAATTTAGAGGCACGTAAAACACATAATCACATGCGCAGCGAAAATTAAGTTCACCAACAACGAACAGTTAATTGCATACAGATTACAATAATCATAACGAGAAATCTTATAGTAACTCGAGAGAAGATTTCTCTACTACGGTATCCACGTAATCCCCAATTACGGACTTGCACGGAATTGTCAGTGTTGAATCCCGAGATAAATTTGCTAGGAAAATCCAAACTCTAGATCTTATGGAGAAAATATAAAGTGATCTAGTTTGTGAATCCCAATATATTGTATATATAGGGAGGCTTAGCTTATTTCCAAAGCTATCCCAATTAGGGAAATAAAATCCCTAATCTTGAATTAAATTAATTCCTTTTAATTTAATTCCCTAAATATAAATCTCTATGGATTTAAATGTCTTATATGAAAATCTCTACGATTTATTTTCATATACATTAAATCCTACAATTATATTCCAAATATAATTATTGGGAATTCTTATTTAATTAAATCTAATTTAATTAAATATTTAATAATAATTAATTCCAAATTAATCTATTATTAATTACTTCTCCATAAATTAAATATTAAATCCAATTTAACATATAATCAACCAACTATAATCCGTAAAAGGGAACTACTTGTTGTGTGACCCATAGGCCCTCATATACCGAGCGATTAGTAAAACTAACGGTCTTAATTGAACCCTAGTCAATAAATCAGACATTCTCGATATATGAGGTACGTTGCGAGAAACATGCAACTACCTGTAACTGAAACGTGGGCAATTGCAATTTCCTCCTTTCATTCACGAATACTCGATTAGTCTTGAACATGATGAAGTGTCTATTCAAATAACTTAATCAATTTATCTCAAATCACTAATTGATCATTAGTGTCACACTTAGTCACAAAGTCTAAGTTGACGTGCATTGACCAATGACTTAGATTCAATTATGATGAGAAGATGAGTATTCTCTCTAAATCCACTTTGAGGATTGAATCATTTTCTTGGCTCAACTACCAAGCACATGCACTTCGTGATGAAACCAATCCAAGCTATATCTACCCATAGACGGGTGCAAGCGTCAGTCGTGGTCAAAGTTCATCACTCCACACATGTCGTGCGTATTGACCTCAAGTCAAAGGAGTATCACATCGCTCCCACTAACTGAGACACCCGTAGACACATATAGTTGAGCTACATCAAACGGTTTCTCGGATGGGTATACCAATACCCTCTAAGGTATTTGTGCATCCATCATGAGATACCTAGTATCTCGCAGTAAGTGAGATCTTACTACACTCTCTAAGAGTATGATGCAGATTGCACACCAATCTCCATTGCATCATCAATATCCCTTTCTTGATGATCCTCGATTGGGGCTATTTAAGAATCATGTTTAAGTCATCTGAGTTCTCACTCACTCAATGACCGCAGTGACTCAAGGGAACACACATAAGAATAAATGCAAACAATCAAACATAATATTCTAATGAGTGTAATGCCATACATTTAATATTAAACAAACAATAATATTAAACCAGAACTGAATATTATCTGAGTATTATGTCCTTACAATGGATTGTCTCTAGGACACTAACACTAATAATCTCCCACTAGAACTAGAGCCAATCACCTACATGCCTAACCCCTAGTCCATCAAAATGTCTAGTGTGTACATGAACACTCAAAGCCTTGGTGAAAGGATCGGCTAGGTTATCCTCCGTGGGGACGCGTTCTAACCCTATTTCTCCTCTAGCAATTATATCTCTTATCAAGTGATAACGCCTCGGTACATGCTTATTTCTATTATTGGATCTCGGTTCCTTAGCTTACACAACCGCACCAGTATTGTCACAATACAACTTTATTGGACTACTGACACTCGGAACTACCCCTAGTTCATTTAAGAACTATTTTATCCAGACAACTTCTTTGGCAGCCTTTGCCACAGCAATGTACTGAGCTTCGGTTGTTGAGTCCGCGGTAGTTTCTTGTTTGGAACTATTCCAACTAACCGCCCCACCATTGAGAATGAAAACATAGCCCGATTGTGATTTTTAATCATCACAATCGGATTGGAAACTTGCATCAGTATAGCCAGTTGCAACTAGCTCTAACTGTCCTCCGTAGACTAAGAAACAGTCTTTAGTACGTCTAAGGTACTTAAGAATGTTCTTGACAGCAATCCAGTGAGGTTCACGTGGATTCTGCTGGTATCTACCAGTAGTGCTAACAGGGAAGGCCACATCTGGCCTTGTGCAAGTCATGGCGTACATGATGGAGCCAATTGCGGATGCATATGGTATATCCTTCATGCGCCGAATATCAACGTCTGTGGAAGGACAATCCTTCTTAGACAGCTTTATCCCATGACATGCCGGTAGAGAACCACTCTTAGAGTTCTCCATCGAAAATCGCTTTAACACCTTATCTACGTAGGTTGACTGTGACAGTCCCAACATCTTCTTGGATCTATCCCTATGGATCTTGATCCCTAAGATGTAGCATGCCTCACCAAGATCCTTCATCATGAAGGTCCTTGATAGCCAATCTTTAACCGACTGCATAAGAGGAATGTTGTTTCCCATAATTAGTATGTCATCGACATACACAACTATGAAAAAAATATTTCTCCCACTGCGTTTACGATAAACGCATGGATCTTTCGAATTTCTGATGAAGTCAAACGATTTGACTACTTCATCAAATCGGATATTCCAACTCCTAGAAGCTTGCTTTAGTCCATAAATGGACCGTTTGAGCTTGCACACAAGATTATACTCTGGCTTAGATACAAAACCTTCCGGTTGAGTCATAAACACCTCCTTATCAATGTTCCCATTGAGGAAGGCTGTTTTGACATTCATCTGCCAAATCTCATTATCTAAATGTGCTGCTACAGCAAGTGAAATTCGAATGGACTTGATCTTGGCAACAGGTGAGAAGGTCTCATCATAGTCAATGCCTTCGCGTTGATTATAACCTTTTGCCACTAACCTAGCCTTGTAGGTTTGTACCTTGTTGTTTGCATTAGTCTTACGCTTGTAGACCCATTTGCAACCTATGGGTTTTACCCCTTTTGGCAACTCAACCAAGTCCCAAACTTGATTGGTGTACAACGAGTCCATCTCGAATTTCATGCTTCTTGCCACTTCTCTGAGTCAACTTCTAATGTTGCCTCAGTGTAAGTTCTGGGATCGTCTTTGTCCGGAATCTCCACATCATCATGTTTCTCTACGAGGAAACCATAATATCTAGTGGGCGGATTACGAATCCTAGTAGACTTACGGAGCTGTGTTCGTGCAGGTTGTACATTCTGATCGTGAAAATTTTGTGGTGCATCGATTTCATCAATGTCCGGAGAGTCCTCAAGAGCAATATTTTCTGATGCCTCTTGGGCGGGAGTTTGAACTATGTTGTTCTCATTCAGCCCACTTGGATTTTGTTGCAAAGGCAATGCAACTCCAATTATGCTCCCACTGGCTGAAAGAGGATCACTAAGTGATAAACTTCCACCATGTGAGCTGTTGAATGCTCCCACTGATTCCTTGTCACGTTTCTTTGACAAGATATCAGTCTCTTAGTTATCTTGTGGTTCTTGAATTTCTTCAAGTTCTATCATCTTATGGCCTTGGTCCTTGAAGACATAGTCTTCTTCGAGGAACCTAGCCTGCCTAGAAACAATTATCGTTTGTTTCTCAGGTAGATAGAAATAATATCCTCTTGTTTCCATAGGATATCCCACAAGGTAACCCTTTTCACCTTTGGATTCCAACTTATCAGTGATCATCTTTTTCACAATCGCGGGGCAACCCCACGTTTTGATATGTGAAAAAGTTGGCTTCTTGCCATACCATAGTTCATATGGCGTATGATCAACTGATTTGGATGGAATCATATTCAGAATGTAGATTGAGGTTTGGAGCGCGTATCCCCATAAGAATGTTGGAAGAGAGGAAAAGCTCATCATGGACCTTACCATGTCTAACAAGGTTCGGTTTCTCCTCTCGAATACTCCGTTCATCTGCGGTGTTCTAGGATGAGTCCATTGAGATTGAATTCCATGTAACTTCAAGTAATCCATGAACTCATGGCTAAGGTATTCACCTCCTCGATCCGATCGAAGAGTCTTTATACTCTTACCAAGTTGCTTCTCTACTTCAGCTTTGAACTCCTTGAATTTCTCAAAAGACTCAGATTTGTGTTTCATAAGATATGCGTATCCATATCTTGAGAAATCGTCAGTAAAAGTGATGAAGTAGGCGAAGTGACCCCTTGCTAGAGTGGGCAATGGTCCACATACATCACTGTGGATCAACTCTAGAACTTCTTTGGCATGAATCCCTTTCCCAGAAAAGGGTTTATTGGTCATCTTGCCCTTGAGATAGGATTAACAATTTCCATAAGACTCAAAGTCGAATGGGGTTAAGTAGTCTAACTTTCTTAACCTTGCAATCCTATTCTCATTTGCATGACCAAGCCTACAATGCCACAAGTAAGTCGGGTTTTCATGATTACTAAGTTTGAGTCGTTTGTTTTGTATATTAAGAATATCATGTCCACAATGCAACAAATATAAACCAATCGATAAAGGAGCATTTCCATAAACATCACCATTAAGCGAAAAATAACAATTATTATTTGCAAAATGGAAGGAAAACCCTTCAATGTCTAACATAGGAATAGAAATAATGTTGCGAGTAATAGAAGGAACAAAATAATAATTATTTAGTTCAAGTCTAAAACCAGAGGGTAAGTCTAAAATATAAACGCCAACATGTTCAGCAGCAACTCTTGCTCCATTCCCAACGTGTAGGGCGACTTCACCCGGCCTAACTGTTCTGCTATGCCTGAGACCCTGCACATTAATACAAATGTGTGAGCCACAGCCGTTATCCAATACCCAACAATTAGTATCATTTGTGGACATGTTTATCTCAATAACAAACATACATGTTCCAGTGGCTGAGACACCTTGTGCCTTCTTTTCAGCTGCTAGAACCTTACAGTCATTCTTCCAATGCCCCTTCTGCTTGCAGTGGAGGCATACATCCTTGTCCACCCTCTCCTTCTTTTGAATTCCACCTTTGGGCTTAAGGAAGTTCGGCTTAGAGCCTTTCTTTGCCTTGCCCCTTCGCTTCTTCTTTCCTTTCGGAGCAGAAGAAGTAGAGGCACTCACCATGAGCACGGATTTTTCCTTAGCAGTGGAAGACTCAAAAGTCTTTAGCATGTTATGCAGCTCGGGCATAGACGATTCCATCTTATTCATATTAAAGTTTACAACGAAACTCGAATATGAATCGGGAAGAGACTGAAGAATGGAATAAACAGCAGCGTTGGTTTTGAGCTCAATGCCCAAGTTTCTCGATTAGCCCTATCATTTTCAACACATTGAGGAGAAACCTTCCCTCCTTCAGACATCCGGTATCTAAACAGATCTCTCATCACTTCATAAATCTCGGAACGAGATTCAGAATCAAAGAGATCCTTCAGATGCTTGATCATCTGGAAGGGAAGCATCCTCTCATGCTGCCTTTGCAACTCGGGAGTCATCCCAAGGAGCATAACACACTGAGTCTGGGAAGCATCATCTTGATGCTTCTTTTGAGCTTCGGCGTCAAACGCCTCGACTCCTTCAGTACCAGCCTCCGGGGTAGCAGGGATTGGTGTGTCCAACACGTACTCAATCTTTTCTTGCCTAAGCACTAAATGCACGTTTCGGTGCCAGTCGAGAAAATTTGGCCCAGCCAATTTGTTCATTTCCAAAACGCTTCTCAGTGATAAGTTATTCATTTCAACAATCCTAGAGAAATAAAATAAAACGGGAATTAAAATACATAATTCCTATGATCAATATTCAGCAATCAAAATAAACATGGCCTTTCAAATTTATTTTGTCTCCATTATTTTCACATATTCAACGACTTCATCGGAAGAATACAAATTTATATCTAATATAAATCATAATAGACTAGGATCCACATTACTACTATTATAATCCCAGCGAGGGCTGAATATCACAATAACATAACTGGTAGGTCTCTAAACCAATTGCAAACTGCAACTCCTAGTTTATTGAACCTAGTTCGATTGATGTCCCTTACCCTTTGTCCCCGCGAGGGCGAGTTAAACAAAGTTAAGTTTGTTTACAACCATCAAGCGGCGACATTTCATGTCCCTATAAAAGTCCTGTTAGATGTAGATCCGAGCAAAAGACGAGGGTCTTTAAGTACTCATTGGAACGAAATCTCCAGTTTACTTTTAATTTTGATGGAATACATCTTATTAAATTAATGAGAAAATCATATTTTAGTGAGGAACGTTTTCAAAGGCGGGGTATTAATTGCTTAATCGAGATCCGTCATGATGTCTAAGTCATATTTGAGCCATTACGAGCGCCGCCTACCCAAACATGACATATGCGGACTTACAAATATTTGGGCGCCGTCTACCCAAGCATTTAACACGGTCCGACAAATATTGGACGCCGCCTACCCAAACAGTTATAATGATGTAAAAACAGGTTAACTAATTTAAAACAATTAAACGAGTTAACAGTGGGTTTTAATAAATCCTTTTGAAAATGAGCATTAAGTCCAATTAAAGTTTCAGTTTTAAAATTATTAAAATACAATTAATCCAATTAATTTTTTATTGGTCCAACCAATTTTAATTTAGAAATTTAAATTCAATTAAAGTTCTAAAGTTGTTCAACTTATGTTATTTTATTCCGAGGGCTCAGGTGCGATTTCAAAAATTGCACGGGAGGGCTTGTCTCAAATCCAATTTGCAAAACAACCCTCCTACATCATCACCCACCCAAAACAAATCAAATCCGTCCAATTCGAGCAGTTTCAAAAATTTCCAAACCCTAAACACAATTTCCAGTCTCATCATCCAACAATAAGAATCACGAAACATCAATTTTGGAACACAGAAAATCAACGAAACAACAGAAATCGGGACACCAGAAACGAGACTGGTGAAAACCAAATCGAACGTCACCCAAGATGACGACAATGGAACAACCGGGTTGTCGCAACCAGAACCAGCGGGCCACCGACGCGAAGCCTCGAGCGCGAGCGATTTCACCGCATCGCCCTAGGTGCGCTGGTGCATTACCGCCGCCGCTCGACTTTGCGCGACCGACGAATCGCTTCAAGCGATTGAAATTGAAGATCGAGCACCGTCACCATAATCCAGGAGTCAAGACGATGCATCGGAGATGACGGCGGTGAACCGTCTCGCTCCGAGAATCAAATCGGTCGAAGATATGCAGCGGGGAGTGATGAATCGCGTACGGGACTAGCATCATGAGGTCGCTCCGCCTTCGCGTTGAGGCGAACGGGTCCACACGGCCGTCGCCCAGTGATGAGCTGTGGGTCTCCGCCCTCTAGCCGAGTGGCGCTGCAAAAGGGGGCGACTTGGGGTTTCCAAAACCCTAAGATTTGGGATGATGAAGGGAGACCGAGCCGTGGAGATAAAACGACCGAAGTGGGGTGCGGTTTCATCAAATAAACTGTGCCCCAGATTTAAAAAAAATTAATTTTCTTTTAATTTTCAAAATCAAAACAATAAGCAATTATAACAAAAGAGTCTGGTGCTCTGATACCACTGTTGAAATTTAGAGGCACGTAAAACACGTAATCACATGTTCAACGGAAATTAAGTTCACCAATAACGAATAATTAATTGCATACAGATTACAATAATCATAACGAGAAATCTTACAGTAACTCGAGAGTAGATTTCTCTACTACGGTATCCACGTAATCTCCAATTACGGACTTGCACGGAATTGCCAGCGTTGAATCCCGAGACAGATTTGCTAAGAAAATTCAAACTCTAGATCTTATGGAGAAAATATGAAGTGATCTAGTTTGTGAATCCCAATAGATTGTATATATAGGGAGACTTAGCTTATTTCCCAAGCTAGCCCAATTAGGAAAATAAAATCCCTAATCTTGAATTAAATTAATTCTTTTTAATTTAATTTCCTAAATATAAATCTCTACGGATTTAAATGCCTTATATGAAAATCTCTACGATTTATTTCCATATACATTAAATCCTACAATTATATTCCAAATATAATTATTGGGAATTCTTATTTAATTAAATCCAATTTAATTAAATATTTAATAATAATTATTTCCAAATTAATCTATTATTAACTACTTCTCCATAAATTAAATATTAAATCCAATTTAACATTTAATCAACCAACTATAATATGTAAAAGGGAACTACTTGTTGTGTGACCCATAGGCCCTCATATACCGAGCGATTAGTCAAACTAACGGTCTTAATTTAACCCTAGTCAATAAATCAGAAATTCTCAATATATGAGGTACGTTGCGAGAAACATGCAACTACCTGTAACTGAAATGTTGGCAACTGTGATTTCCTCCTTTCATTCACGAATACTTGATTAGTCTTGAACATAATGAAGTGTCTATTAAATTTTTTTTATCAATTTATCTCAAATCACTAATTGATCATTAGTTTCACACTTAGTCACAAAGTCTAAGTTGACGTGCATTGGTCAATGATGAGTATTCTCTCTTAATCCACTTTGAGGAATGAATCATTTTCTTGGCTCAACTACCACGCAGATGCACTTCGTGATGAACCCAATCCAAGCCATATCTACCCATAGACGGGTGCAAACGTCGGTCATGGTCATGTTGGGGAATGAGTTGCACAGATCTATTCGGGGTGAATATTTAAATACAAATTTAATTCTTTAATTATTACTAGCATGAATTAATCCTATATTAATTCAAATAATAATTGCAACAACATATCATGCATATAAAAAGCCACGTAAAACCTACGCATGCAGAATCTACGGGTTTACGTGAACGTACCTTTCGGGATGGCAGTGACTTCGGTCGGACGGACTAACCAAAAGGACTTCCCAAGTATTCCCTTAGCCCTTGCTCGACAATCCAGTGGAAGGATACTCGCGAACAATTAACAAAAGGAAAAAATAAACTTTGTTGCACCACTTTCGTGGATTTGCTAATATTTCCAGCACATGGAATTGTACTTGGAAATGAACTAATCATCCCCTATTTATAGGAGAGGGGGTGTCGAAATTTTTAGTGAAATATCAATGTGGGAAAAGACTTTTCTTAGTCACCAAGAAATCTTGAATATATCTCATATATTCTTTTTCCCATAATTAAAATATTCCAAAAAAATTCCACCTCCTCATATATATGGATTTTTCGAAAATATGCCTTGTAAGATTCCAAGATTTGGATCTTCTTGAATTTATGAGATATTCTTGTATTTCAAGAAATACATATCTTCCATAATATCTTTTCAAGAAAATCTTTCTTGCCCTATATTTTCATCGTTTTCAAAAATTTCATATGAATAAACCATGTGGGAGATTTCTTAAATTTAATGAGATAATCTTGTATTCCAAGAATACATATCTTCATTTCATAACAAAATTCAAAGAAAATCTTTCTCCCAACTTCATCCATAAATTTCGAAATAATTAGGAAAAATTAAGCAACAATATTTATTTTATTTTAATCACCTTTTCAGTTATTGAACTATTTGTTGGGCTACTCAGGGGGCCTTTAGGAGAATTGAGATTGTACCTTCTAATGAATCTTGAATATCTAATATTGAGCCACAATATAATTCAAGCCCATAAATATTAATTAATCCCACTACATAATTAATATTGCACTATCCATCTTAACCCATATTACAGTCAATATGGCTCCCGGTCATTATTTCCCGTGTTTAAGATTATCTAGCCCATTAATTAATTCAAGCCACTGAAATAGCTTTCCATTAATTAACATCTTTTATCCTTGGTCGAGGAACGGTTCAACATTATTATCCATACCGGAAACAAATTCCACTTGCAAGATTTGGTATGATATAGCTTATGAACCTCCCAAGGGGGCAAATCGAACAAGCGTACTTGCACACAATTCTTCGTATTAAATCTTAGCAATCACATGTGACCAATAATATTGCCCAAGATAAAAAGTATTGAATCTCTCTTTGATTCGCTACCCATGATAAGTCAAAGCAATAGTTACCAATCCCACGTGATCCTATTTAAGGAACGAAGATTAAGAAACAACGTACCACTGAGGTCTAATTCTTCCTTGTTCAGTTCTGAAGAATTTATCCTCCTGTAGGTCCTATTCAGCGCATCAGTCATGCACTAGTGTAATCTCTTGGTCAAGACAAACCAATCTGAGCCTTACACATCAACCTTTCGAAATGGGTTGTTCATTTCCATCTAGGTCGTGAATGGCGTACTTTTAGTTACAAGGGACTGTTAATTTAATCTTCTGTGATCTGGTATCACTAAATTAACTACAATGTAACACATACGAATTATTGAACAGTTATGCAGTAAATATATGTAACATTCAATCATATTTAAAGCATCAGTGATAAACAATTTATTTCAGTAAATAAGTCTGAAAAATCAATTTTTGATTATACAAAGTAAAAAGCATACTTTTCAGTATAATCCCAACAGGTCAAAGTTCATCACTCCACACATGTCGTGCGTATTGACCTCAAGTCAAAGGAGTATCGCATCGCTCCCACTAACCGAGACACCCGTAGACACATATAGTGGAACTACATCAAAAGGTTTCTCGGATGGGTATACCAATACCCTCTAAGGTATTTGTGCATCCATCTTGAGATACCTAGTATCTCGCAGTAAGTGAGATCTTACTACACTCTCTAAGAATATGATGCAGATCGCACACCAATCTCCATTGCATCACCAATATCCCTTTCTTGATGATCCTTGATTGGGGGTATTTAAGAATCATGCTTAAGTCATCTGAGTCTCACTCACTCAATGACAGCAGTGACTCAAGGGATCACACATAAGAATAAATGCAAACAATCAAACATAATATTCTAACGAGTGTAATGCCATACATTTAATATTAAACAAACAATAATATTAAACCAGAACTGAATATTATCTGAGTATTATGTCCTTACAATGGATTGTCTCTAGGACACTAACACTAACAATTAGATCAAGTTTTAGGTTGAATAAGATCACTAGTTACTTGATTGGATAGATTGCTTTTGGTGTATGATTTTTCAGTACACTTTTTAGGATCTTGTTAGAGGTTCTTGTGCATCTCACTACTTGTTATCGTGATATTTTTAAAACTATACACAATTTTGAAATCCTTTGCACTGCGTTTTTAATACTTCCGCCGCCATATGTTGTTTTACATGTTGCATAATATTTTCAACAATATTATGAAAATACACGCGCACTCACTTTCAATATACATATCCAAACCTAAATGAACTAATAATCGTCAAAATTCTTTTAAAAAAATGAATACAATGAATCATTTGGAACTAAAAATATTAGTTAATTTCTAAATTATATCTCCTTAAATTTGGTTCCGGTTCATATTTTTAATTGATGTTTATTTAGGTTCGTTTGCAACTGAATTATGAGTATGTTAAGAAGTTAACTTTGTTCAAAATATGAAATTAAATATGGAGGACAAAAGTTTTTTGGTCCCATAATTTTTTTGTAATTCGTTTTTCATTCTAAAAAATTTAACTATTCAATTTTGGTCTCATAATTATTTCGATTGTCCAATTTTGATCCCATTTTTTCCAAAAACATAAAATTTTGTCTTTTTATCACGCGCAAGTCACGTGCCAGTTGAAGTTGGGGTTTCCAGAGCTACGTGGATGTTGAAAATTTATTTTTTCCGCACTTTGAAGAAATTTTCTTGTTCTTTCTAATTTTTAAGAAAAATGAAATTTTCTTTTAACAATCAGTGTCCACGTCAGCTAGAGCCCGAAAACTCGCAATTTTAACCGATACGTGACTTATGCATGGTCTAAAATAAAATTTTCTATTTTTTCGACGAAAATGAGACCAAAATTGGACAATCGAAATAATTAGGGGACCAAAATTAAATAATTAATTTTTTTTAGATGAAAAACGAATTACATGAAAATTATGAGACTGAAGAATTTTTTTTCTCATCAAACATATGATATATATCCCACAAGAGTAGATGAATATATGCTTCATGTTCAATTAGAAGGACCGAACAAATCATGTGTTTGGTTGGCTCTACCGAACGACGTCGTTGCTTTTATAGAATGACACTCTCTCTATTTTTCACCCGCTTTTCTTTTGTTGTTTATAAATTTCTCTTTTTAACCTGTGACAAACTGTATTAAGTAGATGCCCAAACCACCACATTACATCATTAATAAAAATATATATTTTTTCATCATCACGTAATAACACATAATTTCTCTTATAATAACATGTATTTGCCTTTATAGTAACACACACTGTGAGCAAATTTTTTATTTTTCCTTTGCAAGAATTTTAGAAAATATCTGTTTAACCCAGTTCGAACAGCTCATGAACTGTGAATTTTCAGTTCCTTCCCATTTAAACTAATATTTCATGGTGAAATATTTCATGCGAAGTCCCCATTTATAAAGGATAGATTAGTTTATTTTTCAACCATTTTTTTATTTGTATTATTGTCTTTAAATTGTTTAGATTAAATGTTATTTTTGAGTGTATAAGGATAAATTTATATAATAGAATTCAGAATGAATTAAAATTAATTGTAGGATACGAGATCATGACTAGGGAAATAATTATTCAACCCATATTACGATTATATGACTCCCGATTATTATTTCTCGTGTTTATGATTCTTTTGTCCATTAATTAATCAAGTTATTGAATGCTTTAATTAATTAATATACTTTGTCTGGGAGTAAGGACAACTCAACATTATTATCATACCTCAATATTGATACGAGATCATGACTAGTGAAATGCATTAATAATAATGTGCTGAATAATATTGTAGCTCAATATTGATCTCAGAGTTCATTGAGAGGTCAAATCCTAATTCTTCTAAATGTCCCTCGAGTAGCTCAATAAAAGTCTAATAAAAAAAGGTGATTAAAATAAACTAATTAATTGTTGGAAAAAAAATATATATTGGGAGATATAATTTTAAAAGTTATATATATATATATATATATATTTTTTTTTTTTCCTCAAAAATTTGGGAAGAAGAAAGAAGAAGGAAAAGTTTTTGGAAAGAAGCTTTGACTTCCCTTTCTTTGAATATTTCGAAATTAATGCAAGATAAAGAGAAATATTTTTTTGAAATAATATTTGTGGAAAAAAATTATGGAAGGAAGAATAAGATTTCTTGGAGAATAAAAACTTCCACAATTTCACTTATTTTGAATCCCTAAAAATCGGTCACCCGCTTATAAATAAGGGGTTGATTTTTCAACCACAACATTTTTTTGAAAGCAAAATTTATAAGAAGTAATAATCTTATTTTTTTCAAAAAAATAAGAAGTGTGTGCAACAAAAATTTTCTTTTCCTTAAGTGTTAGAAACCCTGGAGGATATCCCACAGGATCTATGAGCTAGGACTTGGAAATACCTGAGAATGACTTTTGGTTGATTTTTGTCTGTCTTCTCACCGGTGTCTCTCCGATCTAAAGATAAAATCACTAATCTCTTAGTTCTGCATGTTTATGGATTTATGTGATTTATTTGCTTATAAACATGTTGTATAGCTTTTGATTTAATTTGTTTAAATCATGTTAAGTACTTTATTTATATACGTATTTGAATTACACCCGGAATAAATTTGGACAAATCGTTCCCCAACATGAACTACTTTTCTTTAAGTATCAATATTTTGCATACGCATTATCACTATTATGCATAAATATTTTCATTGTTTTACATGAACATTGTCACTGTTGCGTACAAAAATTATCACTATTATGCACACAACCAATCACAATATTAAAAAAAATTATTTTTAAATAGTGATAATTCTTGTACATGATGGTAATAGCTTTTGTACATAATCGTGATAAATTTTGTGCACAATAATAATATTAAAATAATAGAGTTCAACGTACGTGAAATCGGGTTCATACAAAAAAAATTCTTGTTTATATACCTGCACATATTGCTTTGTGTAATTTAAAAAAGATATACCTACACATTGTTTTGTATAATTTAGAAAAGAGTAGGTCTTCCATTAATCCAAGTTCACACGAATATTTTTTTAGAGTGTCATTCTTATGAATATGTATTATTATTATTAAAAAAAATATTTAACTTTTTGAATCGTAATAAAATGCATATGTATATCAGTGATAGCGTTTATTCATAACAGTGATAATGCATATGCATAATAGTGATAATTTTTTGTACACAACAGTAATAAAATTTATATATAAACCTAATTCTAAAAAAAAATAGTGATAATTTTTATATTCAACTATAATATAATTTATGTATAGAATCCACAAAAATGTATGACCAATACTATAATAAGTCCTTTTTTTTTCGAATGGAATGACGTGAGAACTGAGAAGCATAGAAGCTAACATTACATTATTTATGAGACGCCATGCATGGTATTTTTATTACACGAGTAAAAAAAAAAAAGAATGTTAAAAAATCAATATACAATTTAATTTGTTCACAATATAAAATTAATATTATTACACTTATTATTAATAATACTTAATACTAGTATTAATATTATTTTTCTTGTAGACTATACTATATTATTTATAATGTGTACGTAAATATTATATTATAATACTAATTTAAAAATATAATTATATTAATAAATAAATATTATGATATTATTATAAATTCAATTTTATACCGCTAACAGAAATTTTGACCTTTACAATGCATGAGAAAAAATTATATACCTTTTTTTTCATATTATGAATATCCAAGAAAGCTCAGTACTCATGGGGTGAATTTGTATTAAAAAAATAAACCAAACTATCACATCAATTGAACAGTTAAGTCGAGACAAAAAACATACTACCTCCTATTTTACCTACTATTTTTTTAAATGTCATTTACAATTACTTTAAATAAATTAAAAATATTTTTTATGTTAAAATTAATATTATCTAACAATAATTATTTTGATTGAACAATTATTAGTACAAATGAGTTTTAAGAAGAGATGACGAATAAACAATTTATTAAAGGGTTAATTACAAATTGCAACCTGTACTATTGTCATTTTTATAAGTTGCAACCTGTACTATTTTTTTTAATAAATTGCAACCTGTACAATTAAAAAGTGATCGATTACAACCCAAAACTCATTTTTTGTGAAATTTTTCGGCTAAATATAGCTACAATGATATGTTGTATATACCATAATATCAAAAAGTATTTTAGCAAACATCAAATTGAAGAAATTCAATAGAAATATTTCAAAAAACATGAGTTAGGGTTGGATTTTGTTAAGAAAATATAGTACATGTTGCAATTTGTTAAGAAAAATAGTACATGTTACAATTTGTAGAAATGACAATAATATAGGTTGCAATTTGTTATTAACCCTTTATTAAAAGTAAAAGAAGAAGGGGTGGGCCCAAAAGTGACCTGTATAGGAGAGAGAAGTAATGTCTATGGCCCTAAAATGACCAATAAATCAAAAGAAATAAACTAACAACGATCAGCCCAATACTCTAATAAATGCATTTTACGCAGTAACTCATCATCAATTTTGAAGGCAGCAGTTGAGTGAGATTTGGCGATGGCCACCACCTCTGAAACCGAAGGAATAATATCTGCTCGTGCATGAGTGTTGTATCTGGGGGACAAGAGCAATATGCTTCTGTTTTGTTCCACCACGAGGTCTCCAGATCTTCTTTGTCTTCTCTGGTACTAGGGATTTCCCGTCCGGTGGGCCCAAGGGATCATTCGAAAAGTCTTCCACTTTTGTCTCCGATTCCAAGGCTGTAGTTTCGTCCCCCATCTGAGATATGACGAATGAATTTGAGGAGCAGGTTGGGGGGGGGGGGTTGAAATCTGTAGACGTTTTGGCGAGGATGCCTTCTTCTTTTTCACTGTCTCCTAATCTTCTGGATTCTGAACATTATCTTGCTCGTTCCCCACTTGAGTTCGGATGTCCGGTATCTGCTCTACCTCAGAGTTCCCTTCTGTGTCGTGCTGGCCGAGCTCCCCTTCCTCGAGCCCCTCAAAATTCTGAATTATCAACCCAGATTTTGTAGTCTCCGGAAACTCCGGCTCTCTATCTTCCTCACATATCTCATCAGAACCATCCCCAGTTTCTTGCATCTCAATGTCATTGACTCTACTCGTCCCGGGATTATCCGATGGCCCCTTGGTATCAAGTCTACTACCCCAGTCTGATCAGAAGCAATAGTAGTCTTAGTTTTCTCTGTAGATTCTTTTCTGATCCATGCCTTGTGTTTACCTTCCTTACCAAGACCAGGAGGTTTATCGTTGTCATTTGGCTTTCCCTCTGGCTGATTCCCCCCATGAGCACGACAGTTGTCCAACGAGTGACCAATTACCTGACAATGAGTGCAAAACTGTGGGTGTTGTTTGTAGCCTACTGAAGCAATCGAACAGTGACCTGATCTCTCATACATAATGTTGTACTCCTTATCTTTCCGAAGATCCATTTCAACTAAAACACAAGCGTAGTGGCACATGGTTCTGTTTCGTGTATGTTCATCAATGCTCACAACAGGACCAAGGGCGGATGCGATTTTTTCAATAATGAGCACGTAAAAATATTCCATTGGTAGTTCGAAAATACGGACCCAAACATTAACAATAGGAGAGAGCACCTTATAAGGATTGAATTCCGGCACCCAATTTTTAAGATTGATTGTGCGAATTTCTAAGGGCCAAGAATGCTTCGAGAAAATCCTGTTCCGTTCCCGCAAGTCTGCAACTTGGATGTTAAAGTACCCTTTGGCCAAGGTTACAAGTCTCCAACTCCCCTCAATATTCCAACATTTGTCCTGTAAAACCTTGAGCTCCGTAGTCGAGATCGGTCCAGCACTTGACTTCAGAAGAACACGTCCAATGATAGAGTTTTGCAAGTCCCATACCCCTTGCCTATGTATCAAATTGTCAATGTTAACAGACAGAAACTCACCCTTCCTAACTGGGGTAGCCGTCGAAAGAGTTAGAGCATGTGCAAATGATTTACTCTGTTGTGAAGTCCCATCACCATGAGCCTCAATTTCATTATTAGCATTACCAGCAACATGAGCAATCTGCTGGGGGTGAACACCCCCAGCAGGTTGTTGTGTACCACCAGGACCCAACTTCCGCACCAAACTATCCAAATTATGCAAGGACCCAGACAAACCAGCAAAAGTAAGCTCATAAGCAGACACAGAAACATTATTATTCAGCAAACCAGTAGTAGGAATAACATTCTCAGTCCCAGAATATTCAAAATTTGGCAAACCAGCAGTACTAGGCCTCACCACAGACCCCAATTTCGAATCAAAAACAGACAAAGAACCAGAATTCGTACGCAAAATACCAGAGTTTGAGTTGAGCAAAATACCAGAAATAGAACTCGGTGGAGCAGCATCCGTAGTACCAATGGTCTGACCCGAACTTGTAGCTGTCAAAGTGGCCTGGGTTGAATGCGAAGCACCCTTGGGCTGAACCATAGCCTGGACCCCTGCGAATAACCAGTAATCGTATTACCCCCAATCTGCAGCGCAGAACCACTGCCAAACTTAATGTCCAATGACTCAACATCAGCCTGTGGGAGAGGTTTAATACCTAGGTTCGCCTCCAAAAGGGGAGGAAGCGAAGCCGGGTTCATCGAATTTCCAAATCCTGGGTTATCGCGTGCACAAAGCCCAGGCATATGAGGTGCACGATTGGGCATACTTAAGGATAAAATTATGGAGAGGATAGCAGGGTCGTCGAAATCCGACGAGGTGGGTGGGTGCTGGTCAGCAGCAGTCGCCAAACGTGTTGCGGGAGCAGTCTGAAACAGTGCGGCGATGGCCGTTGGGTTCGCAAGATGCGGAAAGAGGATACTAAAGGCGCGTGCCATGTCGTCAGTCACCATGGTGGAATCCGCGCACCGCGAAGCCGGCATCGGCGGCGTGATTTAGGCGAGTAATAGGGTCAGAATTTTTTACTTTGGGATCGCACGTTCACTGTGTGAAATTCGCTCATAGTTGGCAGCCGCACCTAATTTATGTAACTAGGCGTTTATTATTATTAAAAGGATAAAATTAGTTGTTATGAGAGTTAAATGATAAAATAGTGACATTTGTATAAATTAAATTAGATGAAGTTAACTTTAGTGTTGAAAAATAATGACATTGAGTATAATATTGAGGTATTTGAGGGGTATAAATAAAAGAGAAAAAAATTGTATTATAACATTTTATAAAAATGTACATGTTGCTATATGGCTTATGTGGATATTTTGATGTGGCTATGCTTTTGACAACCAAACAAACAAAGTCAATACGTGTCGAGCACGATGTATTGGACGAACACTAAAGCTTATAGCAAGGTGTTTGGTGGGAAATTTGTGAACATTTTATTTGACCTCAATGAGTCTATTTATACAAGTTGGCAAGCATGTGCTGGCTGGGCAAGCACGAGTTGGCTGATTGACACCCCTGGTCGACATATGTCTTTGCTTGCTCGTGAAGGCTTTGACTTGTCGTCTAGGTGGTATCTGCTTAGCATGTTACTCGTCCTTGGGTTAGAAGGTGAGTGCTCCGCTTCGAGGGGTCAGGTGCTCGCCTGGGAGGGGTGGCCATAATTCCGCCGCATTGGGCTTTGTCTTGTGCTCGCTCGGGACAGGTGTACCGGTCTCTTGTCCCGTGCTCACCCGGAGGATGGGCACAGGCATTTTTCTCCGATATGTTCGTCTTTGGAGGGAAGTGTAGATTTTGTTCGTAACTAGTTCATGCTTGCCTAGAGAGGAGAGTAGAGCTTGTTCACTGTTGAAAGTGAATTAGGAGGAAAAAATTCGCTTATGGTGGAGAAAAAGTGTTGTGTTCGTCCAGGGCTCTTCAAATGACTCGAGCAAGTTCAGTTCTGATAATACCTTATAGTTACTGGGCTCACCTCCTGTTCGTTGTCCTTCTGTTCGGCCTTTTCTTGTGCTCGCATGTCATTGCGAGCACGTGCTCTATCTCTGGGCGTACACTAGCGAGCACACGGTGTGCTCGGGTGGTCGTGCAGGGTGCTCGTCTGCCTGGCGAGCACCTGTCAGAATGGAGGGCATGCTCTATTTTCTCACTGGTCCACGTGTTTGTTCGATGAACACGTTGGACGGGGGGGACCTTTGATCGGGTACAACAATACCTCCCATTCTTGGTCGTCTGTGCTCGTTGCAGGGGCCAGGCTGTTGGTCTGCTGCTGAGTGAATGTCGATGCGATGCCTCGACTCCCGTATATGCTGCGTGTCGAGGCAAAAATCTTATGATCACACGGGAAGATTCGACGCACGATGGTCGAGGTCCAGGAATGGAGGGGTGTTTTGAGTTTTAAAATTTAAAAAAAAACCTAACTTCCAAAACCCATATTAACCTCTCTCCCTTTCCATTCTCATTCTTATTCTTCTCCATAATATCTCTCTCTAAAAAACTCCGGCGACCTTCATCTTCCCCAGCGAAAACTTTTCTCAAGTAAACCTCGATTTTTTCCCTCTCATTCTCTCTAATCTTACCATGTCCTCGTCCCTGGCCACTTTGTTCGGCTCCGTGGGCTCGGAATCCCATCGGGGTTCGGCATCCTCGCCCCACCACCCCATTGTCATGGAGGGGGCAATTCTCCGACAGGCTGGCGCCTCCGGGTCAAGAGCCCGTCGGAGGCTACGAAAGCCATTCACCGTGCTTTCCTCTTCCACTGATGAGGTGGTACAGGAATTGGCCCGCC
This sequence comes from Stenogyne calaminthoides, assembly GCA_037126765.1. Taxonomy (NCBI): domain Eukaryota; kingdom Viridiplantae; phylum Streptophyta; class Magnoliopsida; order Lamiales; family Lamiaceae; genus Stenogyne; species Stenogyne calaminthoides. The sequence goes on along the minus strand of JBBCBC010000016.1, from coordinate 18,889,853 downwards.
TTGATTTCTTTGACAGTTGCGATGAAGTCGTGACTTCTTGCCAGCGGGAAGATATCGGAAACGCGGGGGGCATAACGTCAAAGTCGGGGGCGAGCACACCGGCGAACCCCCGCTCGGTCGACCACAGAATCCAACCTATGCCAAGTACGAGACTCGGTACAATTTTAATTGGCCCGAGCAGCCTCACCGAGCACATGTGAAAAATAGTTACCCAGCGAGCAGGGTGGCGAGCATCATTGACGAAGATTGGCTCGCCCAATTGTACCGAAAGTATGAAATCCCAAAAGATGTCTTCTTTTGGATTCCGGAGAGCGGCGAGCGAGCCGATCAACCCCCCGAAGGTTGCGTGGCCGTCAATATGGACACAATGGAGGTTGGTCTTTGATTCCCACTGCATCCAACGATCACCCGTTTGCTTGTTGAGTGGAAAATAACGATCACTCAACTGATGCCAAACTGGTGGCACATGGTGATGAGCCTCTTGAGTTTGTTCGGTAAGACGAAACCCCAATACTATCCCACGGCCGCCAAGCTCGCTTGCCTCGTTCATCTAACCCATCCCCGTGGTGAGGAAGGGTGGCTGTACATGCAGGCAAACACATACTATAAGATTGTTGAGGAAGTCCCAAACAAGATAAAGGCCTGGAAGGAAAAATTATGGTTTGTCGGGGGTGACTGGAAAAGCCCCATTACGGCCAGTGACCCGAGTGTTCGCCTGGTCTTCCCTACCGACTTTGGGATTTGCCGAAGTAAGTTTGCAATTTCATAATTCTAACCCTGAACTAATATTAACTTTCTTCTCTCGTTTTAGGACTCCAACTGGCTTCGGATAAAGAGACGAGCGACTGGTACTTTATTAGTATCTAGCAAATCGACCTTGAGTCCTACTTCGAGCGGGCAGTGGGAAAGCTCAACACCGCTGACCAATATAGGAATACGGGTCTCTACGTGCCTCCTAATCACTTGGTCTCCATCGACCGTACTTGTAAGATCACTAGTGCTCGCCTTTTATACCATAATATGTTTTAACTTTCCAACTTTGGTGTTTGCAGCTCTACCCGCAATTACAATCGTTGTTAGCACCGCCGAGCACACTGTGATGGCGCGGAAGAAAAATTTGGTAGAGCTCGAGAGGATCCATGTCGAGCGGTTGGCACAAAGTGTCGCCGGGGAGAGGCGAGAAAACCCAAAAGGGCTTCTGCTCGCTTTGCTGATCAAGGGGCCAGCGAGCACGCCCCTTCCCCGAAGAAAGCGAAGAAGCACCACCGGGGGCAGAAATAGCCCCCGGTGCACCAGGTGAGCACTCCTCCTGCGCCGGAGGATTTCCCAACGTCAGAGCCGAGCACAACCGTAACCCTGCCGGTCGCCCAGAGCTCCAACATCCTGTCCAGTTTGCGGATACGTGACCCGGAGGACAAGTCCTTCCTAGGATGGCACCCCCAATGCGCGAGCAGGTATTTTTATTCTTTCTTTTTATGCTCACCTCGCTCTAACTCCATACTTATTTCTTAGGTTCACGACCAAAAGGTCATTTACGATCCCGAACCTGCTCAATTAATACTACTCCCCGACGGTGAGCGGTACCCCCGGGGTGCCCAACCACGTCCATCGAGACAGCGAGGCTCCGATCCGATCATGGACGATAAACCTTGAGCAAATGCTCAGCGATCAATCATCGTTGGATCGAATGCGCTTGGCAATGATCCAATAAGACCGGTCGATGGTCATGAAGGAGAATGCTCACATGGTTATGTCCGCCATCGTCACCGAGAATGCCAACCTCAAGGTGAATCTGACCACGAAGGTTAACGAGTTGAGGACCGTGAGGAGGTTAGCTCGGCTCGTGAGGAGGTGAGCTTGGCTCAGGCGGAGATGAAGAAGGCTGGAGAGGATATGCTCGCCTAGGCCGAGGTCAACCGGGGGCTTAGGGCCGAGGTGGAAGCCTTGATCAAAGACAAGGAGGTGCTCGGCCATCAGCTCACCGAGGCTGAGGAGACGAACACCCAGCTTGGCCTGGAGAAATCTAGGATGTACACTGAAGAGCAGCTGAATATTAGTATTAGTATCCAAGAGACAATCCTTTGTAATGACATAATGCTAAAATAATATTCAGTAATGGTTTAATATTATTATTATTTAATATTAAATGTATGACATTACATTTGTTTGATTATTATGTTTGATTGTTTGCATTTGTTCTTATCTGTGTTCCCTTGAATCATTGTTGTCAATGAGATTGTGAGAATTCAAATGATTTAAGCATGATTCTCAAATAGCCTCGATCAAGGATCATCAAGAATGGGATATTGATGATGCTATAGAGAAGGGTGTGCGATCTGCATCATACTCTTAGAGAGTGTAGTAAGATCTCACTTACTACGAGATACTAGGTATCTCATGATGGATGCACAAATACCTTAGAGGGTATTCGTATACCCATTCGAAAAACCGTTTGATGTAGTTACACTATATGTGTCTACGGGTGTTGGTCCCGGTGAAAAACCCATGAAATGCGTAAAAATCATGTAATGCATATAAAACAGGGGTGAGGAAACAGTGATACCAATTTTTTACTTTTAAGAACGATGTGTGTTTTGCTTATAATCAAATGCATATGGCAAGTAAGAACATAAAGCAGTAAAGAACACACGATTTAAAGTGGTTCGGAGTCCAACTCCTACATCCACTCTTCCCTATCAGCAGAGGCACCAACTTAACCAACTAGACTTAGTTTTATGTGTTACTCCAACACAATACAGATGTTTAACGAGTTCTCACTCTCACGGGACTTATCTCCCTCACAGGATTGCCTACCCTCCCTTTCGGGACTGCTTAGATGTTTACCGAGTTCACACTCAAACGGGACTTATCTCCCTCACGGGATCGCCTATAGATGTTTAACGAGTTCTCACTCAGCTACAAACTTAACCTATCAAACTGATTTGGGTAAGGTTTGTTTGGTTTCCAACTAGGTTGAGATTTTCCCTTACATTTGTTTAGCCTCTATGCTAAGGTTGGGAAAATCTCTCTAAGCTTAGGATATAACATTTGTGCTTAGATCTAGGGTAGAACACTCTTGAATATATGCGTGTATTTCTTGCTCAGTGTTCTATGGTGGAAATGCTAGATGATTTGGCTCTGTAGCTTCAATGGTGTTTTCACGCATTTCACACGAATAATGAAGGAAGAACTTGTATTTATAGTGTGGATTTGAATGTTACCGTTGAATGGAGTCACATTCAAATCCATACTATTCTGTAGCTTTTTGCAGCTTTTTCAGGCTTGTTGTCTGTTGAGATTATACTGGAAAGTATGTTTTTTACTTTGTATAATCAAAACTGAATTTCGGACTTATTTACTGAAATAAATTGTTTATCACTGATGCTTTAAATATCATAGAATGTTACATATATTTACTGCATAACTGTTCATTAAATAGTACGTGTTACATTATAGTTAATTTAGTGATACCAGATCACAAAAGATTAAATTAACAGTCCCTTGTAACTAAAAGTACACCATTCACGACCTAGATGGAAATGAACAATCCATCGTGAAAGGTTGAAGTGTAAGGCTCAGATTGGCTTGTCTTGACCAAGAGATTACACTAGTGCATGACTGATGCACTGAATAGGACCTACAGGAGGACAAATTCTTCAGAACTGAACAAGGAAGAATTAGACCTCAGTGGTTCGTTATTTCTTAATCTTTGTTCCTTAAATAGGATCACGTGTGGTTGGTAACTATTGCTTTGACTTATCATGGGTAGAGAATCAACGAGATTCAATACTTTTTATCTTGGGCAATATTATTGGTCACATGTGATTGCTAAGATTTAATGCGAAGAATCGTGTGCAAGTACGCTTGTTCGATTTGCCCCCCTTGGGAGGTTCATAAGCTTTATCATACCAAATATTGCAAGTGGAATTAGTTTCCGGTATGGATAATAATGTTGAACCGTTCCTAGACCAAGGACAAAAGATATTAATTAAAGGAAAGCTATTTCAGTGGCTTGAATTAATTAATGGGCTAGATAATCTTAAACACGGGAAATAATAACCGGGAGCCATATTGACTGTAATATGGGTTAAGATGGATAGTACAATATTAATTATGTAGTGGGATTAATTAATATTTATGGGCTTGAATAATATTGTGGCTCAATATTGATAATTCAAGATCCATTGGAAGGTCCAATCTTAATTCTCCTAAAGGCCCCTTGAGTAGCCCAACATATAGTCCAATAACTGAAAAAAATGTTTAAAATAAAATAAATATTGTTGCTTATTTTTCCTAATTATTTTCGAAATTTATAGATAAAAGGGGAGAAAAAATTTCTTTGAATTTTGTTATGGAATGAAGATATGTATTCTTGGAATACAAGATTATCTCATTAAATTCAAGAAATCTCCCACTTGGTTATTTATAAGGAAAATTTCGAATTTTTTGAAAGATAAAGAGCAAGAAAGATTTTCTTGATTTTCTTGAAAAGATATTATGGAAGATATGTATTTCTTGAAATACAAGAATATATCATAAATTCAAGAAGATCCAAATCTTGGATTCTTGCCTATTATTTTCGAAAATATCCCATAACAAAGAGTAAGTGGGATTTTGTGGAATATTATAATTATGGGAAAAAGAATATAGGAGATATATTCAAGATTTCTTGGAGATCAAGAAAAGATTTTCCCACATTATCTTGCCCACAATTTTCGACCACTTGTGCTATATAAATAGGGGATGATTCTTTCATTCCCAAGTACAATTTCATGTGCTGGAAAAATTAGCAAATCCACAAAGGTGGTGCAACATAATTTATTTTCCTTTGTTAATTGTTCACAAGTGTCCTACCATCGGATAGTCGAACAAGGATTAAGGGAATACTTGAGAAGTTCTTTTGGTTAGTCTAATCAGCCAGATCACTGCCGTCCCAAGAGGTACGTTCACGTAAACTCGTAGAATTCTGCATGCGTAGGATTTACGTGAATTGATTATATGCATGATATGTTGTTGGATTATTATTTGAATTAATATAGGATTAATTCATGCTAGTAATAATTATAAGAATTAAATTTGTATTTAAATATTCACCCCGAATAGATCTGTGCAACTTATTCCCCAACATTGTCTTCCTCTCATTGGTCCACGTCGGCTGAATCTAACGACTATATTCTTCAGGATATTCTGAGTCTTCAGGGTTCTTCTGAGTCTCAGGATTCTTGATTTAACAGACTTCTCTTCAGCGGACCTTGTCTGATCAGGTATACTGACACTCAGGCTAACTGAGTTCAGCTCTTCTGACTTCAGACAATCTGACCCTCAGGTCACTAGCACTCAGGCTAACTGATCATCAGCAGCGTTCTGATTCTCAGTGAATATGACTTCTTATGACTTCTCTTCCGATTTCTTCTCGCCTGATCTGATCAGCTCACCTGATTAGATCAGTATAGCATCAGGTCAGCATATCAGTTTATCTGCATTAGATTAGCACATCAGGTTAGCATATCAGGTTAGTTGCATCAGGTCATCTTATCTGATCTCGATCACGTCTGATCTCGATCAGTCTCATCTGCTCCTCTTCTGATCAGCAACCTCCTCTTCTGATCTGCACCCTTCTCTGATCTGCAACCTCCTCTTCTGATCTGGTCATCTGATCTGGTCTTCTGATCATCTGACCAACTTATCTTTTCTGGTCATCTGATCAGGTCACTTCTGATCATCTGATCTTCTGATCAGCTGGCTTAACTTTTCTTTTCTTCTGATTTTGCTCAGCTTATCAGTTAACTCCGGAACTCATCTTACTCATCTGATCTCGATCAGCCTCGTCTGCAGCCTCGTCTGATCTTGATCATCTTCATCTGATTTCATGAGTTCCCCCTTAACTTGTTCTCTCATTCCCCCTCAACTTGTTATCTGTAGATTAACTTCAAAAACACAAGTTGATAATGTTTTGGCATAATTCATCAAAACTAAAATATCCCAACAATTTCCCCTTTTTTGATAATGACGCCAAAACATTAAAATATTTATGCACTTTTACAGAAAGCGGGTTTTTAAAAAAGACCAGTTCAGATAGTCACATTAAAAAACAGGGAACTTTTGAACTCCCGCTTTGATACCAATTGTTGGTCCCGGTGAAAAACCCATGAAATGCGTAAAAATCATGTAATGCATATAAAACAGGGGTGAGGAAACAGTGATACCAATTTTTTGCTTTTAAGAACGATGTGTGTTTTTCTTATAATCAAATGCATATGGCAAGTAAGAACATAAAGCAGTAAAGAACACACGATTTATAGTGGTTCGGAGTCCAACTCCTACATCCACTCTTCCCTATCAGCAGGGGCACCAACTTAACCAACTGGACTTAGTTTTATGTGTTACTCTAACACAATACAGATGTTTAACGAGTTCTCACTCTCACGGGACTTATCTCCCTCACGGGATTGCCTACCCTCCCTTTCGGGATTGCTTAGATGTTTACCGAGTTCACACTCAAACGGGACTTATCTCCCTCATGGGATCGCCTATAGATGTTTAACGAGTTCTCACTGACCTACAAACTTAACCTATCAAACTGATTTGGGTAAGGTTTGTTTGGTTTCCAACTAGGTTGAGATTTCCCTTACATTTGTTTAGTCTCTATGCTAAGGTTGGGAAAATCTCTCTAAGCTTAGGATATAACATTTGTGCTTAGATCTAGGGTAGAACACTCTTGAATATATGCGTGTATTTCTTGCTCAATGTTCTATGGTGGAAATGCTAGATGATTTGGCTTTGTAGCTTCAATGGTGTTTTCACGCATTTCACACGAATAATGAAAGAAGAACTTGTATTTATAGTGTGGATTTGAATGTTACCGTTGAATGGAGTCACATTCAAATCCATACTATTCTGTAGCTTTTTGCAGGTTTTTCAGGCTTGTTGTCTTCCTCTCATTGGTCCACGTCAGCTGAATCTAACGACTATATTCTTCAGGATTTTCTTAGTCTTCAGGGTTCTTCTGAGTCTCAGGATTCTTGATTCAGCAGACTTCTCTTCAGCGGACCTTGTCTGATCAGGTATACTAACACTCAGGCTAACTGAGTTCAACTCTTCTGACTTCAGACAATCTGACCCTCAGGTCACTAGCACTCAGGCTAACTGATCATCAGCAGCGTTCTGATTCTCAGTGAATATGACTTCTGATGACTTCTCTTCTGATTTCTTCTCGCCTGATCTGATCAGCTCACCTGATTAGATCAGTATAGCATCAGGTCAGCATATCAGTTTATCTGCATTAGATTAGCACATCAGGTTAGCATATCAGGTTAGTTGCATCAGGTCATCTTATCTGATCTTTCGATCACGTCTGATCTCGATCAGTCTCATCTGCTCCTCTTCTAATCAGCAACCTCCTCTTCTGATATTCACCATTCTCTGATCTGCAACCTCCTCTTCTGATCTGGTCTTCTGATATGGTCTTCTGATCATCTGACCAGCTTATCTTTTCTGGTCATCTGATCAGGTCACTTCTGATCATCTGATCTTCTGATCAGCTGGCTTAACTTTTCTTTTCTTCTGATTTTGCTCAGCTTATCAGTTAACTCCGGAACTCATCTTACTCATCTGATCTCGATCAGCCTCATCTGTAGCCTCGTCTGGTCTTGATCATCTTCATCTGATTTCATGAGTTCCCCCTTAACTTGTTCTCTCATTCCCCCTCAACTTGTTATCTGTAGATTAACTTCAAAAACACAAGTTGATAATGTTTTGGCATAATTCATCAAAACTAAAATATCCCAACAACGGGTGTCTAGGTTAGGGGTGAGCAGAGTATGGTAAAAACTGAGCCAAACCGAACCGAAATATAAATTCGGTTCTGTTAAATTGGTTCTCGGTTCGGTTTTGGTTTTCCATTTTAAAAATTTTGGTTTTCGGTTTTTAGGGTAAATATACTGAAAATCGTAAACCGAATCGAAATATTTACTAATATATAAATATATATATATAATAATTAATAAACCCTAGCCCACATTTATCCGTCGCTTTCACTTTCAACTTTTTTTCCCTCAAAATTCACCTACCCACCGCCCACCGCATCGTGCCCAGCCACCCACACCCGAGTCTCCGACCCACCGCCTGACACAATTACGCACACATCTCCCTCGCAGTCGCAGAGAAGGGCGACTTTCCTTCAGGCTGCAGCGCCGCGCCGTGTACCTCCGCTGCTCTGTAAGGTGCCACCGCACGACGCCTTCCCTGCGCCATCTCTCCACAGTAGGTCCGTCATCGTAGCCCGCCACCTTTGTGCCGACCCTCTCTCTCTCGTTGCTGCTATTTTCTACATTATTTAGTTTGCTCATGTTTTTAGTTTTATGTTTTTACTGAATTTTAACTAGAAATGAAATTTGGATTGGTCTTGAATTTTAAATGGAAATTTGGAATTTTCTTGAATTTCTGTTATGAGATTGAAATTTGGAAAGTTCGGAATGATAATCTTGAATTTTAAATGGGGCTAAAATTTTGGTTTTTTTCGGTTTAAACCGAAACTGAATCAAAAAATTCAGTTCGTTTCAATCGGTTTTAGACCTAAATGGCTTGGTTTCGGTATATTATAGTACAAAATTCGGTTAATTCAGTTTTGGTAATTCGGTTAGGTTCGGTTACCGATTTACTGAATGCTCACCCTTAGTCTCGGTTAGTGGAAGCGATGTGATACTCCTTTGACTTGAGGTCAATATGTTGGGATTATACTGGAAAGTATGCTTTTACTTTGTATAATCAAAACTGAATTTCGGACTTATTTGCTGAAATAAATTGTTTATCACTGATGCTTTAAATATCATTGAATGTTACATATATTTACTGCATAACTGTTCAATAAATAGTACGTGTTACATTGTAGTTAATTTAGTGATACCAGATCACAGAAGATTAAATTAACGTTCCCTTGTAACTAAAAGTACACCATTCACGACCTAGATGGACATGAACAATCCATCGTGAAAGGTTGAAGTGTAATTCTCAGATTGGCTTGTCTTGACCAAGAGATTACACTAGTGCATGACTGATGCACTGAATAGGACCTACAGGAGGACAAATTCTTCAGAACTGAACAAGGAAGAATTAGACCTCAGTGGTTCGTTATTTCTTAATCTTCATTCCTTAAATAGGATCACGTGTGGTTGGTAACTATTGCTTTGACTTATCATGGGTAGAGAATCAACGAGATTCAATACTTTTTATCTTGGGCAATATTATTGGTCACATGTGATTGATAAGATTTAATACGGAGAATCGTGTGCAAGTACGCTTGTTTGATTTGCCCCCTTGGGAGGTTCATAAGTTTTATCATACCGAATCTTGCAAGTTGAACTAGTTTTCGGTATGAGTAATAATGTTGAACCGTTCCTTAACCAAGGATAAAAGATATTAATTAATGGAAAGCTATTTCAGTGGCTTGAATTAATTAATGGACTTGATAATCTTAAACACGGGAAATAATAACCGGGAGCCATATTGATTGTAATATGGGTTAAGATGGATAATGCAATATTAATTATGTAGTGGGATTAATTAATATTTATGGGCTTGAATAATATTGTGGCTCAATATTGATAATTCAAGATCCATTGGAAGATCCAATCTTAATTCTCCTAAAGGCCCCCTAAGTAGCCCAACATAAAGTCCAATAACTGAAAAAGGTGTTTAAAATAAAATAAATATTTGTTGCTACTTTTCCAAATTTTTCGAAAATTATGGATAAGAGGGGAGAAAGATTTTCTTTGAATTTTGTTATGGAATGAAGATATGTATTCTTGGAATACAAGATTATCTCATTAAATTCAAGAAATCTCCCACTTGGGTATCCATATAAGTATTTTCGAAAATATTGAAATATAAAGGGCAAGAAAGATTTTCTTGATTTTCTTGAAAATATATTATGAAAGATATGTATTTCTTGAAATACAAGAATATCTCATAAATTCAAGAAGATCCAAATCTTGGATTCTTGCCCTATATTTTTCGAAAAATACTCCATAACAAAGAGTAGGTGGGATTTTGTGGAATATTATAATTATGGGAAAAAGAATATAGGAGATATATTCAAGATTTCTTGGAGATCAAGAAAAGATTTTCCCACATTGTTTTTGCCCTAAAATTTCGACCACCTCTACTCTATAAATAGGGGATGATTCTTTCATTCCCAAGTACAATTCCATGTGCTGGAAAAATTAGTAAATCCACGAAAGTGGTGCAACAAAGTTTATTTTTTCCTTTTGTTAATTGTTCGCAAGTGTCCTACCACCGGATAGTCAAGCAAGGATTAAGGGAATACTTGGGAAGTTCTTTTGGTGAGTCTAATCAACAAGACCATTGCCGTCCCGAGAGATATGTTCACGTAAATTCGTAGAATTTCCGCATGCGTAGGTTTTACGTGAATTGTTTATATGCATGATTTGTTGTTGGATTATTATTTGAATTAATATAGGATTAATTCATGCTAGTAATAATTATAAGAATTAAATTTGTATTTAAATATTCATCCCGAATAGATCCGTGCAACTTATTCCCCAACAACTGGTATCAGAGCCTCGGTTTCGGGCTCTGAATTTTTTAAATTGTAATTTAATTCGTTGTCATTAAATTTGAAATTGGATAGTAGAATTGCTAGATCTTTTTTGTAGGTATCCAATTGTCATGGAATTTAATGTGTCTATTTATGCATGCATATAAATTGTGTTTTTAATTCGATTCGTTTGGATTCGTTTTGCCTCGTGAGAAAATCCACGAGTAGATTAGCATTTGTTTGATTTGATCAATGTAATAGACCAGTTCAGATCAGTTTATTTATTTTTATAAATAAATTATAACCAGACTAAACGGAGGCTGGTGACGGCGAAATTAAAGCATAAAATCTAGAACTCGGGCAGGCGTGATGTCATACAAACGCAGTAAAGGGAGGTACACGCTCACGGATGATGCGGCAGACGACGGGCGCATGGCGGCCGGTAGTCCCAGCGCCGCTGGCGATGGTGCGGCCATAACGCGGGCGCTGAAGCGACGCGGCGTCATACGTAAGCGGATCTGGCGACGAGGCGAAAGCGCAGCGGGACGCCAGGGCCTACCGCCGAAATTCGCGGGCGAGAGCGAGGTCGGCGATGACGCGCGTCATGCGCAGCGGCATTTCGTCAGCCACCGGGCCGCAGGTTGTTTAGACCACCAAGCGGGCGACGCTTCGGCGAGGTCGCTGAAGTACAGGCCAAGGCGATATGCCATTGCGCTATATGATAAGCGCTTGGCTGGCTTTGGCTTAGTAATACTTTGATATGCGGGCATGCATCCCATCAAGCGAGCTACTTGGCGTGGCATTTCGAGACGGAGTTCTTTTCGAGACGATCGAGTGGGATAAATTCAAGACAGCGTTTCTTCAAAATCAAGCCAAGAAAAATCAAACCATGACAATTGGATAATTTGTGCCCAATATGTTTATTTTTCCGCTTTGCTTGATTTATTATTGTGTTATCTTATGCTTTATTTAATTTGTTTAAATGTGTTTGCATGAGAGTTACCCAATGAAAAATCTCACCATAAAAAAATACTAAGTATGTTTAAATAATTAATTGACAATTTTATTCCGGATAATAAAATTGAATTAATTTTGACCTCCATGATTTATTTATTTGTGAATTCTTTTGGAGAAATTCCCCCCACGGGACGGTCAAAAGTTAGTTTTCACATGAATGAATTCCAAATGGATGATTGTGGATTATTACTAGTGGCGACTGTTGGGATATTTTAGTTTTGATGAATTATGCCAAAACATTATCAACTTGTGTTATTTAAATTAATCTACAGATAACAAGTTGAGGGGGAACGAGAGAACAAGTTAAGAAGAAGAAATCAGAAGAAGAAGAAGAAGAAGAAGAAGAAGAAGAAGAAGAAGAAGAAGAAGAAGAAGAAGTTAAGAAGAAATGGGTTTACGGTTCATGCGATTTTCGATCCGTTGTGCGATTCGACCGATATCTTTGAATCGATTCAAGATCGATCTTTGAATCGATCAAAGATCGATATCTTTGGAATCGATTCAAGATCTTTGTCGAATCGATGCAATCTTGATTTGGTCGAATCGATTCAAGATCGATCTTGAATCGATGCAAGATCGATCTTCGAATCGATGCAAGATCTTGATATCTTGAACTTATGCGGACCCGGACAGACTAGACTGGACCAAAATCTGCAGACCAAATTTCAAAGAGATTGAAATATGCATACGTGATCTGAATAATTGATCGATCCGATTAGACACACAAAAGCAATTTGGACAATAAGAAGATAACAACACATATATGAATGTGACATAAAGCTGCAAACAACAGTGCAATAGGACAAAGAAAAGCTGGAAGACTATTAGTATGGATTTGAATATTACTCTCCAACGATAATATTCAAATTCACACTATAAATACATTGCACTATCTTCAAAAGAAGAAGATGGAGTTTGCTGCAAAGTGAAGATTAAAGCCAAATATTCAAGCATCCCCATTCAAGAACACAGAGCATTACATATCCAAATTTACCCAAGAGTGTTCTTCAATAGATCTAAGCACAAATGTAATATCCTAAGCTTAGAGAGATTTTCCCATCCTTAGCATTGAGGCTAAACAAATGTAAGGGAAAATCTCAATCTAGTTGAAACCAAACAAACCTTACCCAAATCAGTTTGGTAGGTTAAGTTTGTAGGTGAGTGTGAACTCGGTAAACATCTAAGCAATCCCGAAAGGGAGGGTAGGCAATCCCCGTGAGGGAGATAAGTCCCGTTTGAGTGAGAACTCGGTAAACATCTAAGCAATCCCGAAAGGGAGGGTAGGCAATCCCGTGAGGGAGATAAGTCCCGTTTGAGTGAGAACTCGATAATCATCTGTTGGTTAAGTTGGTGCCCCATGAAGGGAAGAGTGGATGTAGGACGAGTTGTCCGAACCACTATAAAAATACGTGTGTTCTTATTTGCTTTCATATTAACTGTCATACATACTTTAGCAAATCTGCATAACACACATTCGAAGCAAAAAATTTAAGTCACCTCCCATTGAGATTTTACGAGTTTTAAATCGGGTTTTTCGGGACCAACAAGTGGTATCAGAGCAGGGGTTCAAAAGTTCACTAGATTTTAATGTGAACACTGAACTGATCTTTTTTATTAAAACCCATTTAGTTTAAAATGCATAAATTTTATAAAATTCATGGAGGTTGACAATCATCTTCTCATTTTTAAAATTAAAACAATGTTCTTCATCATTTCTCTTGTTTAACTAACATTGTTTTTCTCGTATATTTTTATTGTTAGTTAGTTTTGGCATCATTATCAAAAAGGGGAAAATTGTTGGGATATTTTAGTTTTGATGAATTATGCCAAAACATTATCAACTTGTGTTATTTAAATTAATCTCTGAGATAACAAGTTGAGGGGGAACGAGAACAAGTTAAGAAGAAGAAATAAATCGAAGAAGAAGAAATCGGTTTACGAAGGCTAACATGCGATTTCGACTGATGTCTTTGAATCGATTCAAGATCGATCTTGCCGAATCGATGCAATCTTGATATCTTGAATCGATTCAAGATCGATCTTTGAATCGATGCAAAGATCTTGATATCGAATCGATTCAAGATCGATAAGCCGAATCTTGCAAGATCGATCGATCTTTGAACTAATCAAGATCTTGATATCTTTGAATCGACAAGGTCGGCGATCTTTCGCCCGATAAAGATCTTGATATCTTTGAATCGATTGATCTTGATATGCGAAGATCGATCTTTGAATCGATGCGAAGATTGATATGTTGAACGATGCGAAAGATCGATCCGAATCGATGCAAGATTAATGCCGAATCGATCGCAAGATCGATATCTTTGAAATGATCGCAGGACCGGACCGGAAAATCTGCAGAATTAAATTTCAAAGAGGACTGTAATATGCATACCAGATCTGAATAGTTGATCAGATCCGTTAGACACACAAAAGCAGCTGGACAATAAGAAGATAACAACACATATATGAATGTGACATAAAGCTGCAAACAACAGTGCAATAGGACAAAGAAAAGCTGGAATACTATTAGTATGGATTTGAATATTACTCTCCAACGGTAATATTCAAATTCACACTATAAATACATTGCACTATCTTCAAAAGAAGAAGATGGAGTTTGCTGCAAAGTGAAGATTAAAGCCAAATATTCAAGCATCTCCATTCAAGAAAACAGAGCATTACATATCCAAATTTACCCAAGAGTGTTCTTCAATAGATCTAAGCACAAATGTAATATCCTAAGCTTAGAGAGATTTTCCCATCCTTAGCATTGAGGCTAAACAAATGTAAGGGAAAATCTCAACCTAGTTGGAAACCAAACAAACCTTACCCAAATCAGTTTGGTAGGTTAAGTTTGTAGGTGAGTGTGAACTCGGTAAACATCTAAGCAATCCCGAAAGGGAGGGTAGGCAATCCCCGTGAGGGAGATAAGTCCCGTTTGAGTGAGAACTCGGTAAACATCTAAGCAATCCCAAAAGGGAGGGTAGGCAATCCCGTGAGGGAGATAAGTCCCGTTTGAGTGAGAACTCGGTAAACATCTGTTGGTTAAGTTGGTGCCCCATTAAGGGAAGAGTGGATGTAGGACGAGTTGTCCGAACCACTATCAAAATACGTGTGTTCTTATTTGCTTTCATATTAACTGTGATACATACTTTAGCAAATCTGCATAACACACATTCGAAGCAAAAAATTTAAGTCACCTCCCATTGAGATTTTACGAGTTTTAAATCGGGTTTTTCGGGACCAACAGCGACGATGACCCTCCCCACGAGGCTCGTTCAAAGCATATACTTAGTGGGAGCCAACTATTAACTTGGATAATCCTGTATTTAATCATGGTTATTACTTAGGTATAAAATTGATATGCATATACTTCCCCGAAGTCCCTGTCAATTTTATATTGGTCAAGTGGGAGCCAACTATTAACTTGGATATTCAAGGTTTGTAGCTGTTCTTGTTTGTAACTTGCTTGAATGTGTTTAAATAATGACCCACCCCACGTGGCTTATTTAAACTGTTTTGAGATGTTGGCTGATGCATGTTCTTATTTTTTGAGATTTTTAATATGATGCATGTGATCGAACCTTGTGATATATTTGTGCTTATGCATATTATTGTTTATTTCAGTTCATCATGTCGCAACCTTTTAATCCACCGTTATATACACTCAAAGAACACCAATTAACTGGTGACAACTATAATGTTTGGAAACGAAATATGAGTTTTGTCCTACCTGCACAAGAACATCATTGGGTTCTTGATGTACCTAAGCCACGTAAGCCTACTGATGGATCACCTAGTGCGGAAAGACACTTGTATAATATTTGGGAGGCCAATGAACCCATGAAACGTGTAATCTTGACTTCACTGTCTGATGATTTGAGACACATTCATGAAGGTGTTGAGTCTGCTGCAGAAATTATGCAAAGTCTTGAAGAAATGTTTTTAACAAAAGACCACATGATCAATCAGTTTAAAAATGACGACGTGGCCAGGCTAAAGATGGTTGAGGGAACACCCGTGAGGGAGCATGTTCTCAGAATTAAACACCATTTTGAAAAACTGGCTTATCTCGGTACTAAGTATTGTGATGAGGCCCAAATCGAATTTCTTTTGCTAACTCTACCAAGATGCTTGATGGGTTTTCTTTGTAGTTTTGTGATGAGTGATCACATGTTTACTATGGACATCCTACAAGAAGCCTTGGAGAAAATAGAGAAGCATTTAGGAAAAAAAAGGCGAAGCATTGGTGACCAAAAGTCTTTTCTCGAGATCTAGGCCAGTGGAAGGCAAGTCTCAAGAAAAGGAAAGTGGTCAGAACCAAAGCAATCTCATCACTAAGAAAAGTAAGAAAAAGACAGTTAGCTGTTTGGGTGTCAAGAAAGGACCAAAAGGAAAATGTTTTAATTGCGGTGAGAAAGGACATTGGAAGTTAGCCTGTTCCAATCCCAAAAGGAATGGAAAGAAATGTAATTCTCACACACTAGTTGTTGAAACTTGCTTAGCGGCGTATGCCTCCCATTTATGGGTAGTGGATACGGGGTTCACTGATCATGTTTGTTTCACTTTACAGGGGTTCAAACGGACCGAAACAACTTAGTGGGGAGTGAGATCCTCATCACATCGGGCAATGCTACGAGAGTGGCAAAACAAGCAAATGGGAGAAATGCACTGTCTTTTGAAGACGAGTTTTAATTTTAAGAGATGTTCTTTACGTTCCGAAGTTTTAGAAAGAATTTAATTTTAGGGTTTCTAAACTTTTTCTTGAAGGATATTCGTTACTTTTAATAAAGTTGTTACCATTTCTCTTTTTGATAAATTTATCTGTCATGGAACGTTGTCGAATAATCTCTATACAATTAATCGCGGCACACCACTCACTTAAATGCATCCTATAACACATCAATCTGCTTTTAGAAAAAAAACGTTCATCGACGTGAACGAGACACTTCTATGGCATCTAAGATTGGGGCATATAAATCCAAAGAGGATCCAAAGGTTGGTGAAAGACGGTTCACTGGAGTTTCTCCAAGTTGAACCAATTCCAACCTGCGAATCATGTTTGGAGGGTAAAATGACCAAGAGTGCATTTGGAGCCAAGGGGAATAGAGCCAAAGAGGTGTTAGAAATCGTTCACACAGATGTATGTGGTCCAGTTTCAACCAAAGCAAGAGGAGTTTATGAGTATTTCGTCACTTTTATTGATGACTACTCAAGGTACGGTTATATTTTCCTTATGAAGCATAAATCTGAGACCTTTGAGAAATTCAAAGAATTTAAGGCTCAAGCAGAGAATCATAGGGAAAAACGTATCAAGACTCTACGATCCGATCGTGGAGGCGAATACCTCAGCGATGAGTTTTTGAACTACTTATCGATGAAGGATTGCATCCGACCATCAAGACTTTAAACCCCTCAACAAAACGGGGTTGCAGAGCGAAGAAATAGAACTCTTTTGGAAATGGTTAGATCTATGATGAGTTATGCGGATCTTCCCAAGTCGTTCTGGGGTCATGCCTTGGAAACAGCAGCCTACATTCTGAACTTGGTGCCATCCAAATCGGTTCCCAAAACTCCCAAAGAATTGTGGACCGGGCTCAAGCCTAGTTTGAGACACATGAGGATTTGGGGGTGTCCGGCCTACGTGTTGGATAAGGAAGCCGATAAATTGGATCCTCGATCAGAATTAAGGTTGTTTGTGGGATACCCCGAGGGAACAAAAGGGTGTATGTTCTATGGTCCCGAAGATCAAAAGGTGGTAATAAGCATCCAATTTAGATTTTTGGAAGAAGACTATATGAACGAAAGAAGACCCAGAAGTGAGATTACCTTAAATGAGCTAAGGGGGCTAACCTCAATGCCAACTATACAAGATGACATACCAAACAACACACTTACACAACCGGAACCTCGTCGTAGTGGGAGGGTTGTGAAACAGCCCGAGAGATTCATGGGAATAGGAGAGTCCTCGGACTTGATTCCCGGACAAGACGAATCAGACCCATGGACATATGACGAGGAAATCCAATACAAGGATGCAAATTCTTGGCAAACAACAATGAAAGCCGAAATGGGTTCTATGAATCATAACAGAGTGTGGGAGCTAGTCGAACCACTTAATGGGGTCAAACCCATTGGTTGCAAGTGGGTGTATAAGAGAAAAAGAGGACCGGACGGGAAGGTGGAAACCTTCAAGGGCAAAAACTCGCGGGCGAAAAGGTTATACTTTCGAAAAAGAAGGGATCGATTATGAGGAAACTTTTTTGCCCGTAGCCATGCTCAAGTCCATCCAGATTCTCTTATCGATTGTCACAAGATATCGACTTTGAAATCTGGCAAATGGATGTCAAGACGCCTTTTCCTTAACTAAGTCTTGATGAAGAGATCTATATGCAACAACCCCAAGGCTTCATTGAAAAGGCCAAGAACACTTAGTTTGTAAGCTCATGAAGTCCATATACGGACTCAAACAGGCATCCAGAGCTTGGAACCATTGTTTTGATCATGTTATAAAGTTTTATGGATTCGATCAAAATGAGTTTGAAAGTTGTGTGTACAAAAAGCATGTCGGAACTGCATTGGTATTCTTAGTACTATACGTAGACGACATTCTGATCATCGGGAACGATGTAAAGGTGTTATCAGACGTAAGGGCATGGCTTTCAAAACAGTTTGATATGAAGGACTTAGGGGAAACCGCACACATCCTTGGGATCAAGATCACTCGAGATCGCAAGAAAAGGATGTTAGGCTTGTCGCAAGCTTCTTACATAGACACTGTCTTGAAACGATTCAAAGATCTGATTCCAAGAAAGGCTTCGTACCTTTCAGACATGGAATCCATCTATCCAAGAAAATGTGCCCTAAGACGCAAAAGAAGATAGATAACATGAGAGGCATTCCTTATGCTTCGGCTGTCGGAAGCCTTATGTATGTAATGCTATGTACGAGACCGGATATCTGCTTTGTCGTTGTCATGGTGGCAAGATATCAAAGTAACCCGGGGAAAGAACATTGGACAACAGTTAAAAACATTCTGAAGTATCTGAAAAGAACTCGGGATAGAATGTTAATTTATCAGTCAGATAGTCTAATCCCCATCGGCTACACGGACTCGGATTTCCAATCAGACATAGACTTAAAAATCTATCTCCCAGAGTGTGTTTTGCATGGGGAAGGAGCCGTAACATGGAGAAGCGTCAAGCAGAAATGCGTCGCAGATTCTACCATGGAAGCCGAATATGTAGCTGCTTGCGAGGCAGCAAAAGAAGCGGTTTGGCTCAAGAACTTCCTAGTGGACTTGAATGTAGTTCCGAATTTGCCCAGCAGAATCACTGTTTATTGTGACAATGCCGGAGCAGTTGCAAATTCAAGGGAACCAAGAGCCCACAAGGCCAGCAAACACATTGAAAGGAAATACCATCTTATACGAGATATCGTTAAGAGAGGAGATATAGATGTGGCAAAGATAGCGCTCGAAGACAACCTAAGCGAGATCCATTCACAAAGGGTGCGCCTCAATACATTCGAGAGACATGTGGAAGGAATGAGTGTCAAGACCGTTGCTAACTGCTTTGAGTATAAGTGAGAGAAATTATTAGGTTCGTGTAGGTTACATTAGATGTCACGATTAGGAACTACACGAGACATCTTTGAGAATACTTAAAAGCGGACTTTGAGTATAAGTGGGAGATTGTTGGGATTATACCGAAAGTATGCTTTTACTTTGTAGTATAATCAAAACCAATGTCGACTTATTTTTTGAAACAAATTGTTTATCACTGATGCTTTAAATATCATTGAATGTTACATATATTTACTGCATAACTGTTCAATAAATAGTATGTGTTACATTGTAGTTAATTTAGTGATACCAGATCACATAAGATTAAATTAACATTCCCTTATAACTAAAAGTACACCATTCACGACCTAGATGGACATGAACAATCCATCGTGAAAGGTTGAAGTGTAAGGGCTGGGATTGGCTTGTCTTGACCAAGAGATTACACTAGTGCATGATCGATGTAATCGAATAGGACCTCTGAGGGGACAAATTCTTCAAAACTGAACAAGGAAGAATTAGACCTCAGTGGTTCGTTATTTCTTAATCTTCATTCCTTAAATAGGATCACGTGTGGTTGGTAACTATTGCTTTGACTTATCATGGGTAGAGAATCAATGAGATTCAATACTTTTTATCTTGGGCAATATTATTGGTCACATGTGATTGCTAAGATTTAATACGGAGAATCGTGTGCAAGTACGCTTGTTCGATTTGCCCCCTTGGGAGGTTCATAAGTTTTATCATACCAAATCTTGCAAGTGGAACTAGTTTCCGGTATGAGAAATAATGTTGAACCGTTCCTTAACCAAGGACAAAAGATATTAATTAATGGAAAGCTATTTCAGTGGCTTGAATTAATTAATGGGCTTGATAATCTTAAACACGGGAAATAATAACCGGGAGCCATATTGACTGTAATATGGGTTAAGATGGATTGTGCAATATTAATTATGTAGTGGGATTAATTAATATTTATGGGCTTGAATAATATTGTGGCCCAATATTGATAATTCAAGATCCATTGAAAGGTCCAATCTTAATTCTCCTATAGGCCCCCTAAGTAGCCCAACATAAAGTCCAATAACTGGAAAAAATGTTTAAAATAAAATAAATATTTGTTGCTATTTTTCCAAATTTTTCGAAAATTATGGATAAGAGGGGAGAAAGATTTTCTTTGAATTTTGTTATGGAATGAAGATATGTATTCTTGGAATATAAGATTATCTCATTAAATTCAAGAAATCTCCCACTTGGGTATCCATATAAGTATTTTCGAAAATATTGAAATATAAAGGGCAATAAAGATTTTCTTGATTTTCTTGAAAATATATTATGAAAGATATGTATTTCTTGAAATACAAGAATATCTCATAAGTTCAAGAAGATCCAAATCTTGGATTCTTGCCCTATATTTTTCGAAAAATACTCCATAACAAAGAGTAGGTGGGATTTTGTGGAATATTATAATTATGGGAAAAAGAATATAGGAGATATATTCAAGATTTCTTGGAGATCAAGAAAAGATTTTCCCACATTGTTTTTGCCCTAAAATTTCGACCACCTCTACTCTATAAATAGGGGATGATTCTTTCATTCCCAAGTACAATTCCATGTGCTGGAAAAATTAGCAAATCCACGAAAGTGGTGCAACAAAGTTTATTTTTTCCTTTTGTTAATTGTTCGCAAGTGTCCTACCACCGGATAGTTGAGCAAGGATTAAGGGAATACTTGGGAAGTTCTTTTGGTGAGTCTAATCAACAAGACCATTGCCGTCCCGAGAGGTATGCCGCATGCGTAGGTTTTACGTGAATTGTTTATATGCATGATTTGTTGTTGGATTATTATTTGAATTAATATAGGATTAATTCATGCTAGTAATAATTATAAGAATTAAATTTGTATTTAAATATTCATCCCGAATAGATCCGTGCAACTTATTCCCCAACACAATACGCATGACATGTGTGGAGTGATGAACTTTGACCATGACCGACGCTTGCACCCTTCCATGGGTAGATATGGCTTGGATTGGGTTCACCACGAAGTGCATGTACGTGGTAGTTGAGCCGAGAATATGATCATTCCTCAACGTGGATTTAGAGAGAATACTCATTTTCTCATCATAATTGGATCAAATTCATTGGCCAATGCACGTCAACTTGGACATTGTGGCCAAGTGTGAAATAAATGATCAATTAGTGATTGGAGATAATATGATTAAGTTATTTGAATAGCACCTCATCATGTTCAAGGCTAATCGAGTATTCGTGAATGAAAGGAAGTTATTGTAATAGCCCATGTTTCAGTTACAGGTAGTTGCACATTTCTCACAACGTACCTCAAATTGAGAATGTCTGATTTATTGTCTTGGGTTCAATTAAGACCGTTAGTTTGACTAATCGCTCGATATATGAGGGCCTATATGTCACACAACAAGTAATTCCTTAATCAGATTATAGTTGGTTAATTAAGTATTAAATTGGATTTAATATTTAATTTATGGAGAATTAATAATATATTAATTTGAAATTAATTATTATTACTGTTTAATTAAATTGGATTTAATTAAATAGGAATCCAAAAATAATATTATGGAATATTATTGTAGGAAATTATATGTAGGGAAAAACATATCTATGAGATTTGTTTTGCAAGATTAGGAAATATCTTCCTAATAAAGATAGCTTGAGATTTAAACTAGTCTCTCCCTATACATATGAGTCCCCGAGATTCATTATTTACTACTACAGAAAACTTAGTTATCTCCATAAAATTCCCAGTTAGGATTTTCCTAGCAAACTCAGGATTCAACGCTGGCAAATCTGTGCAAATCTTAGTGCGGGGATTACGTGGATACCATAGTAGAGGAATCTGGGTACAATTTACTGTAAGGAATCTGTTTATGATTATCTGTATTTAATTATGCAATTATATGATCGTTGTTGGTGAACTATTTTATTCCGTTGTGCATGTATTACGTGTTTACGTGCCTCTATGATCCAAAAGTGGTATCAGAGCGTCAAGCTCTCCTTTAATTGCTAATTGATTGCTTTGTATTTAAAAGAAAGTTTTATACATGCTTGGTGCAGTCGAGTTTGACGTCTACCGCACCATAAATTATTTTGTTTGATTAATTGGGGTTGTACGAATTTGTGTATATTTGTTTTGTTTGTGGATGGATTCTAATAGTTAAAACCTACCCACTTATCCGCTGCACCCTTCGTCTTCCTCACAGATTGGGTTTTTCGAAAACCCTATAATTCGCCCCTTCCTCCACCACGCGTCGCTTGGCTCACAAGGGAGACCCGCGGTGCGTCGCTAGGCACAGCAGCGCGGACCCGCTCGTGCAGCGCGTCCCGACTATGGTTCGTTCATTTTCATCTGCAGCCTTGGCGATGAGGTCCGATTCGTGAACGGTGACGGTTTTCCGTCATCATCCTCAGCGGGTCACCCCCTCTCTCGCATAGCAGCCGTGGCGGCGCTCGGTCCTATAGATCTATCTCTTAGAACAATTCCTCGACCCCAAGCACTGAATGTTTGCTGCCACTCATCCCCACACGTTTGATGGTGCGGTGATGTCGCCCGCGTTCGATGACTATGGCAGCAACTCGCCGCGTTCACTCATTGATTCGGTCTTCACTAAGCGATGATGATTTGATTTTGCATCCCCTTGGGCGACGACGATTTGCTTCGCCTCATTTTTCATCCTTTGTTCGCCCCGTTTTAGTCGCCGCCTCTCGACCTTGTTTCTGGAATTTTTGTTGGTTGATGTTCTTCGATTGATTGATGAACATGAAACTGAAAACTGAATTTTTAGGTTTGGAAATTGGACTATTCATTTTTTAGATTGGATCTGATTTGGATGGGTGATGATGTGGGAGGACTGTTTTGCAAATTTGATTTGAGACAAGCCCTTCCGTGCAATTTTGGAAGTTGCACCTGAACCTCTAAACAATAAACAAATTAAGTTTCTCTAAATAAGATTAAAATCGGATCTTTTTTATAATTAATTGGATTAACTACCTTTTGATAATTGATTAAAATTGGTTAAACTTATTAAAATTGGATTAAAATTAGTTGACGCTTTTAGTTTAAATTAATTGATAATAGATTAACTACCTTTTTGTTTAAATTAGTTGACACTTTTATAGTCCGGTTTATAATGTTTGGGTAGACGTCGCTCAATATCTGTCGGATCGTATTAAATATTTGAATAGACGACTCCCAATATTTGTTAGTCCGTGTAAGTCATGTTTGGGTAGGCGGCACCCATTAATTGCTCGAATGTGACGTAGATAGTATGATGGATCTCGATTAAGCAATTAATACCCCGCCTTTAAAAATGTTCCTCACGAAAATATTTTTTTCATTAAATTGAAAAGATGTCTTCCATCAAAATTAAAAGTAGACTGGAGATTTCGTTCCAATGAGTATTTAAGACCCTCATCTTTTACTCGGATCTACATCTAATGGGACTTTTATAGGGACATGTAATGTCGTCGTTTGATGGTTGTAAACCAACTTAATCTTGTTTCACCAGCCCTCGCGGGGAACAAAAGTTAAGGGACATCAATCGAACTAGGTTCGATAAATTAGGAATTGTAGTTTTGCAATTGGTTTGAAGGTCTACCAGCTGTGCTATTGCAATGATCAGCTCTCGCTGGTATTATAATAGTATTAGTGTGGATCCTAGTCCATTATAATTTATATTTAATATAAATTCATACTTTTCCGATGAGGTCGTTAAGTATGTGAAAATAATGGAAATAAAATAAATTTAAAGGCCATATTTATTTTGATTGCTGAATATTGATCATAGGAATTATGTGTTTTAATTCCCATTTTATTTTATTTCTCTAGGATTGTTGAAATAAATAACTTGTCATTGAGAAGCTTTTTGAAAATGAACAAATTGGCTGGGCCAAACTTTCTCGACTGACACCGAAACGTTCATTTGGTGCTCAGGCAAGAGAAGATTGAGTACGTGTTGGACACGCCAATCCCTGCTACCTCTGAGGCTGGTACCAAAGAGGCTGAGGTGTTAGACACCGCAGCTCAGAAGAAGCATCAAGAGGATGCTTCCCAAGCTCAGTGTATTATGTTGCTCGACATGACTCATGGGTTGCAAAGGCAGCATGAGAAGATGCTCCCCTTCGAGATGCTCAAGCATCTGAAGGATCTCTTTGATTCTGAATCTCGTTCCAAGATTTATGAATTGATGAGAGATCTATTAAGATGTCGGCTAGCTGAAGGAGGGAAGGTCTCCCCTCATGTTTTGAAGATGATAGGGTTAATCGAGAAACTTGGTCGTTTGGGCATCGAGCTCAAGACCAATGTTGCTATTTACGCTATTCTTCAGTTGCTTCCCGATTCATATTCGAGTTTCATTGTAAACTTTAATATGAATAAGACGGAATCGACCATGCCCGAGCTTCATAACATGCTCAAGACTTTTGAGTCTTCCACTGCTAAGGAAAAGTCCGTGCTCATGGTGAGTGCTTCTACTTCTTCTGTTCCGAAAGGAAAGAAGAAGCGAAGGAGCACGGCTAAGAAAGGCTCCAAGCCTGTTTTCCTTAAGCCCAAAGGTGGGATTCAAAAGAAGGAGCGGGTGGACAAGGACGTATGCCTCCACTGCAAGCAAAAGGGGCATTGGAAGAAGGACTACAAGGTTCTAGCAGCTGAAAAGAAGACACAAGGTGTCTCGGCCTCTGGAACAGTTATGTTTGTTATTGAGATAAACATGTCCACAAATGATACTAACTGCTGGGTATTAGATACCGGTTGTGGATAGCAGGGCAGTTAGGCCGGGTGAAGTCTCGCTACACGTTGGGAATGGAGCAAGAGTTGCTGCTGAGCGTGTTGGTGTTTATGTTTTAGACTTACCCTCTGGGTTTAGATTAGAACTGAATAATTGTTATTTTGTTCCTTCTATTACCCGCAACATTATTTCTATTCGGATGTTGGATATTGAAGGTTTTTCTTTCCATTTTGCAAACAATAATTGTTATTTTTCGCTTAATGGTGATGTGTATTGAAATGATGCCTTATCTAATGGTTTATATTTATTGCATTGTGGATATAATATTCTTAATATATAAAATAAAAGACTCAAACTTAGTAATCGTGAAAACCCGACTTACTTGTGGCATTGTAGACTTGGTCATGCAAACGAGAAAAGAATTGCAAGGTTAAGAAAGTGAGACTACTTAATCCCATTTGACTTTGAGTCTTATGGAAATTGCGAATCTTGTCTTAAGGGCAAAATGTATCAACAAACCCTTTTCTGGGAAAGGGGTTTGTGCGTAAGAAGTTCTAGAGTTGATCCACAATGATGTTTGTGGACCATTGCCCACTCTAGCTATGGGTCACTTCGGCTATTTCATAACTTTTACTGATGACTTCTCAAGGTTCTGGTATGTGTATCTTATGAAACACAAATCCGAATCTTTTGAGAAATTCAAAGAGTATAAAGCTGAAGTAGAGAATTATCTTGGTAAGAGTATTAAGACTCTTCGATCAGATCGAGGGGGAGAATATCTTAGCCATGAATTAACTGATTATCTGAAGTTGCATAGAATTCAATCACAATGGACTCCTCCCGACACACCCCAAATGAATGGAGTGTCCGAGAGGAGAAACCAAACCCTGTTAGACATGGTAAGGTCCATGATGAGCTTTTCCTCTCTTCCAACTTTCTTATGGGGATACGCGCTCCAAACCTCAATCTGCATTCTGAATATGATTCCATCCAAATCGGTTAAGCATACGCCATACGAGCTATGGCATGGCAAGAAGTCAACTTGCTCTCACATAAGGACGTGAGGTTGCCCCGCGTTTGTGAAGAAAATGCTCACTGATAAGTTGGAATCAAAATGTGAAAATGGTTACTTTGTGGGATATCCTAAGGAAACTAGAAGATATTATTTCTATCTCCCTGAGAAACAAACGATAATTGTTTCTAGGCAGGCCAGGTTCCTCGAAGAAGACTATGTCTTCAAGGACCAAGGCCATAAGATGATAGAACTTAAAAAAATTCAAGAACCACAAGATAACCAAGAGACTGATATCTTGTCAAAGAAACGTGACAAGGAATCAGTGGGAGCATTCAGCAGCTCACATGGTGGAAGTTTATCACTTAGTGATCCTCTTTCAGCTAGTGGGAGCATAATTGGAGTTGCATTGCCTTCACAACAAACTCCAAGTAGGCTGAATGAGAACAACATAGTTCAAACTCCCGCTCAAGAGGCATCCGGAAGTGTCACTCTTGAGGCCTCCCCAGTCAACGATGAAATTGTTGCACCACAAAATTTTCACAATCAAAATGTGCAGCCTGGACAACCACAACTCCGTAAGTCCACTAGGGTTCGTAATCCACCCACTAGATATTATGGTTTCCTCATAGAGGAACATGATGATGTGGAGATCCCAGACAAAGACGATCCTAGAACTTACACTACGGCAACATTGGATGTTGACTCAAAGAAGTGGCATGAAGCCATGAAATTCGAGAAGGACTCGATGTACACTAATCAAGTCTGGGACTTGGTTGAATTGCCAAAGGGGGTCAAACCCACAGGTTGCAAATGGGTCTACAAGAGTAAGACTTATGTAAATGGTAAAGTACGAACCTACAAGGCTAGGTTGGTGGCGAAAGGTTATAGTCAATGCGAAGGCATTGACTATGATGAGACTTTCTCACCAGTTGCGAAGATCAAGTCCATTTGAATTTTACTTGTGATAGAAGCACATCTCGATTATGAGATTTGACAGATGGTCGTTAAACAACTTTCCTAAATGGCAACATTGATAAGAAAGTGTTTATGACTCAACTGGAATATTTTATATCAAAGCCAAAATCTAATCTTGTGTGCAAGCATAAGCGATCTATTTATGGATTGAAGCAAGCTTCTAGGTGTTGGAATATCCGATTTGATGAAGCTGTCAAATCATTTGACTTCGTTAGAAATTCAGAAGATCTGTGCGTCTATCGGAAATGCAATGGGAAGAATATTGTCTTCATAGTGTATATGTCGATGACATTTTGATTATGGAAACAATTGTTGGGAAATAGGGTGCCCGGATCTATTCGAGATGCAATTTAAATACAAATTTAAATTATTTAATTATTACTAGCATGAATTAGTCCTATATTAATTCAAATAACAATTAAATATTCTACAACATATCATGCGTACAAAAAGCCACTTAAATCCTACACATGCGAATTTATAGGAGTTATGTAAGGCGTACCTTTTGGCGGATCAACGGAGGAAAATTAATCACACAAACCCAACGACCTTCTCTAGTATTCCCACGTCCTTATTTGATATCACAGTGGAGAAATCTCCTTCAAATAATTAACAAAATGAAAAGAGAAAAAATGTTGCACCACCATTGTGGATTTCTAATTGTTCCAACACATGGAACTATGTTGGGGATGAAAAATTCATCCCCTATATATAGATAAGGGGTTGGTCAAATTTTAGGGCTTTATTTTCCATATGGGAGATTTCCTTGTATCTTCTCAAGATACAATCTTGAATATATCCAATATATTCTATATGTTGGGAGATGAATTTAATAAAAGATATATGATTTTGATTAGATCCCAAAACCCCTGAGTATGACATGTTCAGAATGATCTTGATAGTTGAGTCAGGATTCAGTTTTAGAGTATTCAGGATGTTATCTGCAAAATGTATAGTCGTAGAGATATAGTTCAGATAGGTTTCAAGACTCAAGAACTCAAGATGTTTTCAAGAAAAACGGAAGTTTCAAAGATGAAACCGGAAGGTTTCAAGACTCAAAGCAGAAATCGAGATATCAAGACTCAAAGATGATATCGAGGAATCAAGGCTCAAAGATGAAGATTCAAAGTATCACCAAGATGTCTCGAAGACTCAAGACTCGAAGACCCTCAAGACTCGAAGACTCAAGACTAAAGATCAAGATTGAAGATCAAGAATATTGAAGGCACGAATTATCAAGACTCAAGAAGGTAATGAATGCTCAAGATAAACCCGAATGTTAGAAGCTAATCAATATATCTATCTGAAGGATGCAATTCTGAGAAGATCACGACTCCTTAGAAAATAGATATTTGCCAAGACATTCAAATGCAGACAAAAGGAACTAAGTCAGAAGTGTTGTTAAGGTTATATCAAACTCAGAGTTTGTAACCAAAAGAGTCGTTGAAGGTGTCTACCTTTAACTGGAGATAAAAGTCAAAAAGAGGAAGACGACATCATGTACCATATACCGATTAATCGACAAAGGATGTGTCATTTGAAAAAAGATGTCAGATGTACAAAAGTTCCAGACTGCAAAAAGTGAAAACCGGCTACATGAAAGGCTATTGCCTAAAACGTGTTAGGGAGTTTCAAACCCTAAATATAGCCGTTTCTCAAACACTATAAGAGGAAACTCACGAAGCTATCTCTCCAATGGATAGTTTTCAAGAGTGGCCGTGGTGTATGCCTATAAATACTGGTGACCCTCTACATTGTAAGGTTACGGGAAATTTATACGCAACTCAAGAGCTCAAACTTATTCTTGCAAAAGAAAAAGCACTCGAAAAACTTAGAATTTCCCAAGTGCTTCTATATTGAAGAGAGCTCACTATACTAAGCCTAGCTTGATAAGAATTATCCAAAGCTTAGTCGAGATATCCTAACCCTTTGCATTGTACTTCATTGTAAAGGATATCTCATCCTAGTTGGAAACCAACCGAGAAACCCCAAACCCTTGAGAGGGTAGTTGGAGTGTGTTTGTTGGTGAGAAGAGTTGTAAAGAGTTAGTAAACTACGCGGAGTAGTCAGAAAACTGTAGAGGAGAAGTTAGTAAGCTACAGGGGTAGTCTGAAAGCTTGTTTGTGTTGAGTAAGTAAACTACGGAGGTAGTCAGAAAGCTCAAGGTCGGGTTGAGTAAGTAAACTACGTGGAGTAGTCAGAAAACTCACGGCCGAGTTGAGTAAGTAAACTACGCGAGGTAGTCAGAAAGCTCAGAAGTGATTAGTGAATTTCTCTGAGGATCAGAGAGAGTGGATGTAGGAGCTTGAGTCTCTGAACCACTATAATTGCTGTGTTCTTTATTGCTTTCCTTATCTGTGCTTAACTGTTACATTGACTTGATTTTGAAAGCATACTTTTCACTGACATTCAGTTGGAATCAATCCACTGAAGTTGCATGTAAATTGAATCACAGCTTAATCACTATTTCATAACGGGAAGGTTTTCAGCAAAGCTTAAAACGAGTATAAACTAAGGGCCAACCATTCCGCACAACTGAGTAGCTAGAACAGATAGTTACCAAACTGAACTCTCTTCTGAGGATTCAGTAAGTTAGTTATCTGATCCAAGCAACTCAGGATCTCTGACACTCAGGTCTCAGTTGGGATTATTTGAGGTATCTGAAAGCAGCTCAGGATCACTGTCTCAGTAGACTTTGACTCAGAGCAATCTGTGCTTCTCAGAACCTAATCTTCAGGATTATCTGACCCAAGCTGACCTCAGTAAGAAAAAGTTTTAAAAACACTGAACACGTGTATTCCCCCCATACACGTGTAAGACTCGTTTGCACTGGGACCAACACTATATCCCATAAATAAATCCCAACAAAATATCCCCTTATTTTTTCTATATATATTTCTAAAATTCCCAAATAAGAAGGAATGAGATCTTTGACTTTTCTTGAATTTATGGGATAATCTTGTATTCCAAAAATACTTATCTTTTTCCATAAACTTTCCAAGAAAATCAAGAAAATCTTTTCTCTCCTCATTATTTTCGAAAATAATGAGGAAAAATAGGCAATTAAACACCTTTTTCAGTTATTGGACTTTATCTTTCGGCTACTAAAGGGGAATTTAGGAGAATTAAGATTGGACCTTCCAATGGACCTTGAATTATAAATATTTAGTTACAATATTATTCAAGCCCATAAATATTAATTAATCCCACTACATAATTAACATTGCACTATCCATCTTAACCCATATTACTGTAATATGGCTCCCGATTATTATTTTCCGTGTTTAAGATTATCCAGTCCATTAATTAATTCAAGCCACTGAAAAGTTTTACATTAATTAATATCTTTTTCCTTGGAGTAAGAACATCTCAACATTATTATTCATACCGGAAACAAATTCCACTTGCAAGATTTAATATGATAAAACTTCTGAGCCCACCAAGGGTACAAATCAGGCAAGGCATACTTGCAAACGATTCTCTGTATTAAATCTTAGCAATCATCATATAACTAATAATATTTCTCAAAGCACAAAGTATCTAATCACATTGATTCTCTACCCAACATGAATCAAAGCAATAATTATTAATTACACATAATCCTATTTAAGGGACAGAGATTAAGAAATAACGAACCACTAAGGTATAATTTTTCCACATTCAGTACTGAAGAATTTATCCTCCTGTAGGTCCTATTCAGTGCATCATAATGCACAAGTGTAATCTCTTGGTCAAGACAAGTCAATCTGAGCCTTACACTTCAACCTTTCACGATGGATTGTTCATTTTCATCTACGTTTTGAATTTGTACTTAGTTACAGGGAACTGTTAATTTGATCTTCTGTGATCTGGTATCACCAAATTAACTACAATGTAACACGTACTATTTATTGAACATATATGCAGTAAATATATATAATATTCAATCATATTTAATGCAACAGTGATAAATAATTTATTTTCAGTAAATAAATAAGAAATTCAGTTTGGTTATAAAAAGTAAAAACATACTTTCTAGTATAACCCCAACAATCTCCCACTTATACTCAAAGTTTGTTTTTAAGTATACTACAACATATCTCATGTTGTGTGTGACATCTAATGTCACCAACTTGAACCTAATAATGTTTCTCCCACTTATTCTCAAAGCAGATTGGCGACGCACTTGATAACCATTCCTTCCACACGTCTCTCGAATGTATTCTGAGAGGCAGACACTTTATGAAAGGATTAACTAGGTTATTCTTCGATGCGGTCTTCGCCACCTCTTCATCTCCTCTCTTAACGATTTCTAGTCTAAGATTTATTTTCTTCAATGTGCTTGTTTGACTCGTGGACTCCTGGTTCCCTTGAATTTGCAACTGCCCCTAGCATATATTGCTAGACAAATTCGAAACTCCATCCAAGTCCACTAAGAAGATCTAGAGCCAAACTGGTTCCTTCACTACTTCACAAGCAGCTACTTACCCGGCTTCCATGGTTGAGTCAGTGATGCATTTCTGCTTCACACTCGACCATTTCATGGCTACACTTCCCAAACGAAAACACACTAACTGAGGCAGATAGTTTCTGGAATCTAAACATGATTGGAAATTCAATTCTGTGTAACCAACGGGGAATAGACTGTCTGATTAATAAAACTAACATTCTATCCCGTGTTCTTTTCAGAAACTTCAGAATGTTTTTAACTGCAGTCCAATGCTCTTTCCCTGTTTACTTTGATATCTCGCTACCATGCCAACGGCAAAGCAGATATCCAGACTCGTGCACAGTATTGCATACATAAGGCTTCCAACAGCCGAAGCATAAGGAATGCATTTCATGTCATCTATCTTCTTTTGTGTCTTAGGGCACATTTCTTTAGATAGATAGATTCCATGCCTGAAAGGTAAAAAAAAACTTTATTGGAATCTTGCTTGTATGAAACTTGCGATAAGCCTATCTTCCTTTTATTGCGATCTCGAGTGATCTTGATCCCAAGAATGTGCCCGGCTTCCCCTAAGCCCTTCATATCAAACTGATTTGACAATCATGCCCTTACGACTGATGATATCTTTACATCGTTCCCGATGAGCAGAATATTATCTACATATAGTACTAAGAATACCAAGGCAGTTCTGACACACCTTTTATACACACAACACTCAAACTCGTTTTGATCAAAACCGTAAGACTCTATAACCTGATCAAAAAATTGGTTCCAAGCACTGGATGCTTGCTTCAGTCCATAAATGGACTTCTTGAGCTTGCAAACTGGATGCCCTTGACCTTTCGTAATGAAGCCTTCGGGTTGACGCATATAAATTTCTTTTTCAAGACTTCCGTTAAGGAAAGCTGTCTAAACATCCATTTACCTGATCTCAAATCTAGATGTGCAGCTATCGACAAGAGAATATGCATAGAATTAAGCATAACTACAGGCAAAAAGGTCTCCTAATAATCGATCCCCTTCTTTCAGAGTATATCCTTTTGCCACAAGTCTAGCCTTGAAGGTCTCAACCTTCCCGTCTGATCCTCTTTTTCACTTGTATACCCACTTGCATCCAATGGGTTTTACCCCATTAAGTGGTTCGATTAGCTCCCACACTTTATTATGATCCATAGAACCCATCTCAGCGGTCATTGCTTTTTGCCAAGAATCTGCATCCTTGTCTTGGAACGCCTCATTGTATGACCAGAGGTCTGATTCAATATCACTGGGGACCAAGTCCGAGGACTGTCCCATCCCCATAAGTCACTCAGGCTGTCTAACAATCCTCCCACTACGACGATGTTCAGGTTGTGTATCTGTGTTGCTTGGTATGTCAACTTGCACAGTTTGCATTGGAGTTGGCCCTGTTTGCTCGTCTTAAGGTAATCTCACTTCTGGGCTTTCTATCGTTCATATAGTCTTCTTCCAAAAATCTAAAGTGCGTACTAATTATGACTCTTTGATCTTCGGGACCATAGAACATGCACCCATTCGTTCCCTCGTGATACCCTATAAACAACCTTAATTCTAAACGTGGATCCAATTTATTGGCTTCCTTGGCCAACACCTATGCCGGACACCCCTAGATTCTCATGTGTCTCAAACTGGGCTTGAGCTCGGTCCACAACTCTGTAGGGGTTTTGAGAACCGATTTGGATGACACCAAGTTTAGAATATAAGCCGCTATTTCCAAGGCATAACCCCAAAACGATTTGGGTAGATCCGCATAACTCATCATTGATCTGAACATTTCTAAAAGAGTTTTGTTTCTTCGTTCTGCAAACTCGTGTTTTTGAGGGGTTTCGGGTGTAGTCAACTCGGATATAATCCCTTCGTCTGACAAGTAGTTCAAAAAAAAAAATACATCACTGAGGTATTTGCCTCCACGATCGGATTGTGAAAACTTGATACTCTTTTTCCTATGATTCTCTGCTTGAGCCTTAAAATCTTTGAATTTATCAAAGGGTCTCAGATTTATACTTCATAAGGAAAATGTACCTATGTCTTGAATAATCATCGATAAAAATTAACGAAATACTCATTACCTCTTGTTGCTTTGATTTTCATTTGACTACATACGTAAGTGTGAACGATCTCTAACACTTCTTTGGCTCTATTTCCCTTGGCTCCAAATGCCCCTCTTGGTCATTTTACCCTCCAAACATGATTCGCAAGTTGAAAATGGTTCAACCCGGAGAGATTCCAATGAACCATCTTGAACCAACCTTTGGATCCTCTTTGGATTAATATGACATAGTCTTAGATACCATATAAGTGTTTCGTTCACGTCTGCTGAACGTTTCCTTTTATTAGTAAAATGGTCGATGTGTTATAGGATGCATTTTGCGAGTGGTGTGCACATTTAATAGCATAGAGATTGTTCGACAATGTTCCATGACAGATAAACTCATTATTTAGAGCAATGGTAACAACTTTATTAAAAGTAACCGAATATCTATCATTAAAGAGTTTAGAAACCGAAATCAAATTCTTTCTAAAACTTGGAATGTAAAGAACATCTCTCAAAACTAAAATTTTATCACTAAAAGATAGGTGCACTTCTCCCACTGCTTCAACCACTACTCTTGTAGCACTGCAATAACCACTACTCACATAACATTACAGTAATCACTACTTACGTAGAATTGCAATAACCGCTACTCATGTAGCATTGCAATAATCATTACTTACGTAGCATTGCAATAACTGCTACACACGTAACATTACAATAACCGCTACTTACGTATCATTGCAATAACTGCTACTGACGTAGCATCGCAATAACCGCTACTTACGTAACATTGCCCATGGTGATGATGGTCTAACTCCCACTAAATTTTTGGATTATCTAGAATCCTTGAAACATTGAAACAAACATGATTAGTGGTTCCCGTATCCATTACCCATAGCATACATCTCTAAACAAGTTTCAACAATTAGTGTTTGATAATTACCTTTCTTCCCGACCTTTTTAGGCTTGGGACAGGCTGACCTTCGATGTCTTCTCATACCGCAATTAAGCATTTTTATTTTTCGGTCTTCTTCTTGACACCTCTTAATGCCATTCTCTACAAGAACAAATTCCGTATGGCTATCTGACTCGTTTTACAATTTTGGTGAGCGAAGAATTCGTTAAGATCTATCATAATAGCTACAATGGTTTCCAAGTCCTAGTGTTGGTGTCGCAACACATCTGATGTTGAAGTCAAGATGATGTACTTAGCCATTTTATTGGATCTTAACCACTGCTTATGATATTGCTTATCTTGCCCACATTCGTAGTCTTAACAAGTCTGGGTTTGTCAAGGACGGACTTTATGCGATTGCATGGTCAAGACAATATATAATTTCCAATCGACATAGTTTTCTATATAATTCTATTGACTTAAAGTATATTAAATAGTGAATTAAAAGGTTGTGACGTGTTGAAAATGAAAATAAACATACATCTTGTGTCAATGTACGAATCAACACAAAGAAAAATCACATAATTCGATAACATAAATCATATTAAAATCTCAAAAAAATATGAACATGCATCAGCCAACATCTTAAAATAGTTTAAATGAGACACATGGGTGGGTCATCATTTAAACACATTTAAGCAGGTTACAAACAAGAACAACTACAAACCTATAATTCAAAATTAATAGTTGGCTCCCACTTGACCAATATAAATTGACAGGGACTTCGGCGAAATATATGCATATTAATTTTATACCTAAGTAATAAACATGATTAAATACATAATTACTATTTTATTTTGAACAAGCCTCTTTGGAGGGTCATCGTCGCCACTAATAATAATCCACAATCATCCTTTGGAATTCATTCATGTGAAAACTATTTTTTGGCTATCCCTTAAGGGAATTTCTCCAAAAGAATTCACAAATAAATAAATCATGGAGGTAAAAATTAATTCAATTTTATTATTTGAAATAAATTTGTCAATTTTATTTAGTAATTTTTGAAATTGAGATTTTTCATTGAACAATTCTCATGCAAACATATTTAAACAAATTAAATAAAACATAAGAAAATAAACAACAAACATCAAAACAAAATTAAACAAATATTGGGCACATATATCCAATTTTCACGGTTTAATTTCTTCTTTGCCTTGAACTTGAGAAATCGCCCGTCTTCAAATTTCTCCCACTCGAATGTCTCGAAAAGAATCCATCACGTCAAGTCACATCTCATGCATCGACCAACTAATAATATTGCCCAAAGCATAAAGTATTGAATCACATTGATTCTCTACCCAACATGAATCAAAGCAATAATTATTAATTACACACGATCCAATTTAAGGGACATAGATTAAGAAATAACAAACCACTGAGGTCTAATTCTTCCACATTCAGTGCTGAAGAATTTATCCTCCTATAGGTCCTATTCAGCGCATCATAATGCACAAGTGTAATCTCTTGGTCAAGACAAGCCAATTTGAGTCTTACACTTCAACCTATCACGATGGATTGTTAATTTCCATCTAGGTTGTGAATTTGTACTTAGTTACAGGGAACTGTTAATTTGATCTTATGTGATCTGGTATCACCAAATTAACTACAATGTAACATGTACTATTTATTGAACAGATATGCAGTAAATATATATAGCATTCAATCATATTTAATGCAACCGTGATAAATAAATAATTTATTTTCAGTAAATAAATAAGAAATTCAGTTTGGTTATACAAAGTAAAAGCATACTTTCCTGTATAGTGGGAGCGATGCGATACTCATCTAACTTGAGTCAATACGCACGACATATGTGGAGTGATGAACTTTGACCATGACCGACGCTTACACCCTTCCATGGGTAGATATGGCTTGGATTGGGTTCACCACGAAGTGCATGTGCGTGGTAGTTGAGCCGAGAATAAGATTCATTCCTCAAAGTGGATTTAGAGAGAATACTCATCTTCTCATCATAATTGGATCAAAGTCATTGGTCAATGCACGTCAACTTGGACTTTGTGGTCAAGTGTTACATAAGTGATCAATTAGTGATTGGAGATAATATGATTTAGTTATTTGAATAGACAGTTCATCACGTTCAAGACTAATCGAGTATTCGTGAATGAAAGGAAGTTATCGTAATAGCCAATGTTTCAGTTACAGGTAGTTGAACATTTCTCGCAACGTACCTCATATATTGAGAATTTTTGATAAACTGTCTAGGGTCCAATTAAGATCGTTAGTTTGACTAATCGCTCGATATATGAGGGCCTATGGGTCACACAACAAGTAATTTCCTAATCAGATTATAGTTGGTTTATTAAATATTAAATTGGATTTAATATTTAAATTATGGAGAATTATTAATATATTAATTTGGAATTAATTATTATTACTGTTTAATTAAATTGGATTTAATTAAATAGGAATTCCAAAATAATATTATGGAATATTATTGTAGGAAATTATATGTAGGGAAAAACATATATTTGAGATTTATTTTGCAAGATTAGGAAATATCTTCCTAATAAAGATAGCTTGAGATTTAAACTAGTCTCTCCCTGTATATATGAGTCCCCGGGATTCATTATTTACTACTACATAAAACCTAGTTATCTCCATAAAATTCCTAGTTAGGATTTTTATAGCAAATTCTGCTCAGGATTCAACGCTGGCAAATCTGTGCAAATCTGAGTGCGGGGATTACGTGGATACAATAGTAGAGGAATCTGTGTACAATTTACTGTAAGGATTCTTTTTATGATTATCTGTATTTAATTATGCAATTATATGTTCGTTCTTGGTGAATTATTTTATTCCGCTGCGCATGTATTACGTGTTTACGTGCCTCTATGATCCAACACTGGCCTCAATGGCCAACTACTCTTACATCTACGCCTTCGGTGATGCAATCCGTAGGGCTCGGCGTGTTCTTCTAGTAGACCAATTGGGGCCCTTCAAGGACGACCTCCAAAGGTATTTAGCCGATAATCCTCCTGCCCCCGGCCAAGCTCTGCCCCTGGCGGACCTTCGCGAGGTCGGGTGCGACTTTTCCCAACTCCCTGATGGGGTGGAGGTGGTGGAGCCCTTGTCCAACGACGAGGAGAGCGACCACGAGGAGGGAGCCGCGGGTGGTGGCGGTGAGCACCCGGGACCGAGCAGTTCGTGCTCGGCTCCTCCCTACCGGCGACCCCAGATACATAGTCCCTTTCTTTCTTTCCTAGTTGTAGGATTTTTTGTGCTCGACTTAGTCCAGCCTTTTTGTGTTCGACTCAAATGGCCTTTTTGTAACTTGGCCAGTAGTGCCACTTGTGGATGGAACGAACTTTATTGTTGATTGTCTTATTTAGTTGCAATTATATCAGTTGTCTTAATTAGTTGCAACCTTTACTCATCGTGATCGTCTTATTGTGTTGCGATCGTTTTTTTTTTCAGGTCATCTTATTTCGATGTGACCATGTACCTTGTGCTCGCCTTACATTTTGCGAGCATAGTAAGTACATTTTGTTGTCAAGTCATGAACACGAAGCTTGGCTTGTTCGTCCATTCTTCTTGGTCATCTTATTTCAGCGCGACCCTTCTAAACACAACTAAGACGAATGGATAAAAAAACATCACACAGGATGTTCTAACTATTACATTGCTTAACTTCTTACAATTTTTACAAGGAAAGAATAAAAAATGATGGGCATCTAACTATTACAATGTTTAACTTTTACAAGGGAAAACTGAAAAACGGAGAGCATCTAACCTCCCAAGGTAGAATTCGACTTACACAGCCTTGGCGAGCAACGATGGAAGATTCTTTATACAAATGTCTGCTCGCCGCACGATAGATTCACTGTACAAACGTGTCCTCGCCGCACGATAGATTCATTGTACATGCGTGTGATCACCGCACGATATATTCCTTGTACAATTGTGTGCTCACCACCTCTGACTGATTCATTGTACAAATGTGTGCTCGCCAGTCACTGATAGTACTTTTTCATGATCGATGCATTCCATGAATAGGAAGTTAGAGTCCCATTCAACTCTTCCAGTTCATATGCACCATTTGGCAAATACTCAGACACTCGGAACGGGCCTTCCCATACTCAGCCAAAAACACCACTAGAAACCCCCGTTGCTCGCCAGAGGATGAGCTCGCCAACTTTGAACCTACGTATCCGGACTTTGGAGTTGTAATATTTTTTGGACCTCTGTTTATACATCGGATTTTGAGGTTGGCTTTGAATCTTTTTTCCTCCAAGAGATCTGTACTGAGAATGAGTGCTCAATCATTAAAGTGCTTGCCGAAACACATGGTTTGGTGGCTCGAAACTTCAATTTCTGTCGGGATGACTGCCTCCGTACCAAAAGCCAAGGAAAATGGTGTTTCGCCCGTTGAGGTTCTAAAAGTGGTCTGGTACGCCCATAATGTGTCCGGCAGTTCGTCGGCCCATCCCCCCTTAGAATCACCGAGCTTCACTTTCAGCGTATGCTTGATGAATTTATTGTCGGCCTCTACTTGTCCGTTCGAATGGGGATAATATGGGGTGGAGTAGTGTTTTTTAATCCCCCCAGCTAGCACAATTCGAACGGAACACACTTCCGTCGAATTATTTGTCGTTGTCCGTCATTATTGATTGAGGAAGAACAAAGTGACATATGATATTTTTTCACACAAAATTATACATTTTTTGCTCTATGGCATTGACAACTGCTTTGGCTTCGACCCACTTGGTGTAGTAGTCCGATCAGGTCGATCCCCCATTTAGCAAAAGACCAAGGACTGTAAACTGAGATGAGCTCCTCCAGCGGATTATGGATGAGCGGGGCATAAATCTAGCACTCATGACAAGCGCGAGCATAAGCAAGTGAAACTTTCTTGAGTGTGGGCCAGTAATACCCCTATCTGATCGCGTTGTAAGCTAAGGCATGTCCGCCCGTATGATTTCCTTAAACTCCATCGTGAATCTGTTTAAGGATTAGATGACCGTCCTCTGGGATGACACATCTTAACAAAGGAAGAGAGAAACTTCTTTTGTAGAGATGCCCGTTCAGGATGGTGTAGTGAGCGACTTGTAGGTGTAGTCGAGCAGCTTGTGCTTTATTATCGGGGAGGACCGTGTTTTGTAGATAATTAAGAATTAGGGTCATCCAAGTCTCGTGCTCGACATCCATCTGGGCGACCATGGATCTGGGTATAAGGGCGAGCACGCGGTGGTAACCACGATGTCCGTCAGGTCGGTCACACCATCCGAGGTGGCTAGGGGGGCAAGCACATTCTCATAAGAATTTTTTGTCTGGGAGAGCTACTCAATGTACACCTGCTCGAATTTTTCGAGCAGGTCCTTGATCATTGACTGTTATTGTACCATCTGCTCGCCCCGCACTTTGTACTCCCCCCAGACTTAGTAAACAATCAACTGGGAGTCACTGAATATCATTAGCTTGCGGACCCTCATTGCCATGGCCATGTGTAGGCCGCTGACCAGTGCCTCATATTCGGCCTCATTGTTCATTGCTCGGAAATCGAAAAAGTTTGCCAGGTCGGGCTTATTAGAACCACGCCCACCCCGGCTCTTGTGGTAGTCGACGATCCATCCACATACATGTGCTATGGCTGGTCGACCCCCCTATCGGGTTGCTGCGGATATGTGAGCTCCACCATAAAATCGCCATCGCTTGGCCTTTGATCGCCGTTCGAGGGGTGAACGTGATACCATACTGGCCCAGTTCGACCGCCCATTTCAGTAGTCTCCCCATGGTGTCTGGTCGATGCAAGACTTGGCGCAACGGGTAGGTGGTGAGCACTTCAATGGAATGGTCGAAGAAGTATGGCCGTAGCTTGCTAACACTAATTATGAGAGCATACACATTGTTAAAACTCATTAGCGGAGCTCAGCGTCTTTCAGTACCTGGCTAACATAGTACACCGGCAAGTGCGTCACTCCTTCTCGGACGAGCACGACACTAATTACGTGTTCGGAGGCGGCCAGGTACAGGTACAGTTGTTCGCCTAGCACTGGCTTGGATAGGATTTGTGTGTCCGCAAGGTACAAATTCAGGGACTCAAACACACTCTGGCAGTGCTCAGTCCACTGAAATCTTCCTTTCTTTAAAGCATAAAAAAAGGCTTACACTTGTCCACAGTTCGTGATATGAATCGGTTCAGGGAAGCTAGACACCCCGTCAGCTTCTGGACCTCCTTTACATTTCTGGGGGCTTGCCTGTCGAGCGTAGCTTAGATCTTTGACAGATTCGCCTCGATCCCCCTTTGACTAACCATGTGCCCAAGAAATTTTCCAGAATGAACCCCGAAGCTGCATTTCTTCGGATTCAACTTCATGTTGTATGCCCGGAGGATATTAAACGTTTGAGCAGGATGGCCGAGGTGATCTTCTTTATGCTCACTTTTGTCCACGATGTCATCGATATACACCTCGATTGTTCACCAGATATGTTCGTTGAACATTTTGTTCACCAGCCTTTGATAGGTTGCTCTGGTATTTTTCACCCAAATGGCATGCACTTCTAGTAATACATGTTCTTTCCATTACAGAAAGACGATGCTAAAATTTCTTCATTTCTGGGTTACTGGAATCCGCGTCGGGTCAATATTGAGGTGGTGGGATGTATGCTTTGGATCAATGCCAACCATGTCCTCACGTGACCATGAAACACGTCCAGATTTGCCCGGAGATTCCGAACCAATGAAACTCTCCAACTCCGGCCTGGTCGGATCGGCCTGAATGGACTCTAATTCTTCAACAGGCGTTGCTCACCTCTTTTTTTTCTTCCATGGGGGATCTTTGATCGACCCCCTGTGTTCGTCCTCAACCTCCATAGGGTCAACCCTATGCAAGGTTCTAAGTCCAGAAGTTGGTGGTCGAGCTATTGTTCTGGTCGGCTACCAGGTACATCGATATTCATGGGGTCCGGGGCTTGTCTGACCGAACTCGTGTTCATCCCGGAGGCTGTGTTCGCCCCAGACTCAGATGTTGTCTGGCTGGACTCCCCGACTTCCATATTTATCCATTCTACCTTGCTCATCGTAATTTATTTTCCTGGCGAACATGATAACAGGCAATCGCGGGCTTTCTTTTGATCACCCTTGAAGTTGCCCATCCCATCAACAGTAAAAAATTTAACACAATAGTAGTACGTCGAACAGGTCACTTTGAATTCCTGAATAAAAGGTGATCTAAAAACCTGTTGTATGTAGACGGAACATCGACGATTACAAAATCTAACATTTTAGTTTGTCAAATTTCCGGATCCTTAGTGGACTCTATCTCGACACCTAACCTAATCAAACCATAGGGTCGTATTACAGCTTCTCCGAAACCTAAAATGGTGTGATCACAAGGCTCGATGTACGCATTATGGTCCCCCACTTGTTTCTCCATTTGGTGCAGGGTGTTTACGAATAGGATGTTCGCATATGCTCCAGTGTCGACCAAAAGTCTTTGCACTTTAAGGCCAAGAAGTCGAGCACTGATCATCAAGGAGTCATTGTGAGGGGTGACAATATCGTCCAAATCATCGTCAGTGAAGGTGATCTGGTGGGATGGTGGTGTATTTGCAGATGTGCTCGCCACATTCACCTGATGGATGCTTTTCATAGCGCGCAACTCCATCTTTTAGCACCTATTTGACAAGGTGGGGTCTTGGTAGCATCCTCCCATCAGCCCGTAATTCAGGCGGATCATCATGATATCTTGCCCCGTCTTGCCTTTGTCAATGGTCGGGGCTCCCTTTTTCGGCAAGTCAAGCTGCTTGCGAAACTCTTCATCACTATCTGAACTTACCTCCTCCGCTTTACGTTTCTTCTTTTGGTCACCCTGTTGCTCATCCCAGGCCTCTCTGTTTGCTGGCTTTTTTTAGGAACTGGGTAGTTTTCCTTGGAGCAAATCGCGACACTCATTTGTGTTGTGCCGACATACTTGTGGTACGAGCCAAATTTCGAGGCGTTAAGCTGATCTCTATCTTTTATTATTCATCCGGGGCTTCGGTAGCATGTCTCGGTCCTTGATTTGATTATATACCATCTCAAGTGAGACAACAATCACACCTTGGAGTGCGTGTGCTTTGGCTCCTTGATCGAAAGGCTTGAAGGATCCCGAGGCCTTGTACCCCCCTCGTTGTTTGGATTTTTGTTGGCTACCACATTTCTGGTTGCCCCTTCCTACCCG
Organism: Stenogyne calaminthoides; assembly: GCA_037126765.1. Lineage (NCBI taxonomy): Eukaryota > Viridiplantae > Streptophyta > Magnoliopsida > Lamiales > Lamiaceae > Stenogyne > Stenogyne calaminthoides. The sequence continues at coordinate 18,847,346 of JBBCBC010000016.1, read as the reverse complement.
GCCTGAGATTGGGCGAGCAATTCCTACATGGTGATTATTTTTGCCGCCCGCTCGCGGAACTCGGTATACGTGTTCGGCCAATCTTGGTGCATGGCCTTCCACATGTCTATATTGAGAGTGAGGCCCCCAACCACCGTGAGGATTTTGGCATCCTCTTCCACGGGGCCCCATCATACAGACACCTATCGAAGCTTTCCACGTATGCCCGGTCTAATTTGCCCTTCATTTGAGAAAAATGGGGTAGCCTTTACTTAGGAGCCTGACAAGCACACATTTATGAGAAGTGGGACAAGAATTTGTCTTAATTGTGTGAAGGACGTGATGGAGGCGGCGGGCAAGGTTGGGAACCACCAATGTGCCCGATCGCCCAAAGTCATGGGGAACGATCGACACTGTGTTGCATCGGTGGCGCCCATGGAGATCATGAAGTTTGAGTATATACTTAGGTGGCTGTGCGGGTCGGACTCAGCGTTGAACATTGGGATAGGTGGATGTTTCTTTATCATCTTTTCCTGTATTTCGACATACATGATCGCAGGGGAAAACGGCGAGCACGGCATGGGACCTGCTCGCGGCAGCCCTTTAGTAGTGGCCAGATAGGCCTATAGGCTTTCAATCGCCTTTTGCATTTCCACAAATTTCACGGAGTCGACAGACCCAGAATGCGGCTGGGTACCACCATGAAGACTCTGATGGTCATGCTCATGATGGGGTTGTCCCCCTTTCTGTGTTTGCCCCTTATCACCAAGGCAATGGTGGATGGATAATTTTGACCCCACCAATTTTTTCGGCTCCTGCCGCTTTTTCTAATGCAGGCGAACATGAGGGGCCGAGTGGGCTTGCGTGTTCCTACTGCTCCTTCCTGGGATTCTGGCGACGTCGATCACAGAGATGGTCCTTTACTGAAAATTTTAGGTGCCCAAACGCCGATCGTCTGGACCCCTGCGGTTATCCTTCATCCGACAAATCCTCAGCTTCTTTGTTGGTTCGTTTCACCGCGGCTATTTTTTGCTAGACTTGCTCACTATCGAGTGTTTGTGAGCGCTGGTCATCATACTCTGGCCCTTTTTATTTGGCCAGCTCTCTTTCTGCCCGTTCTTTTTAGGCTCTCAACAGATAGGTGATGGCCCTCGTTGTGGCCGCGTGATCACCTGCTATGTCCTCCAGGTTTATGTTTTCCAAGGTTCGGTTTTCATGAGGCTAATGTTGAGCCTCCTCTTGGATGTGAAATTGGCTTTGCCCCATTTTATGAGTTTGGGTATTTCTTGATTGAGACATTATATGTCTTTTTTCTGCTTAATTATTTGGAAAGTGTTTGGGTTGGTTTAATGTGTTCGTTTGGTACCCTCCTTCTAGCGCCAATTGTTGTTAGTCATCTTACGTGGATATTTTTATGTGGCTATGCTTTTGACAACTAAACAAACAAAATTAATACGTGGAGAGCATGATAATTACGTTGCGAGCACGATGTATTGGACGAACACTAAAGCTTATAGCAAGGTGATTGGTGGGAAATATGTGAACCTTTTATTTGACCTCAGTGGGTCTATTCATACATGTTTGGCAAGAATGTGCCGGCTGGGCAAGCACGAGCTGGCCAATTCTTGTCTTACAAGGATACATGTGGTGGTGACACGTATCGTATTGAGCTACCCTGGTCGACATCTGTCTTTGCTTGCTCGTGAAGGCTTTGACTTGTCGTCCAGGTGGTATCTTCTTAACATGTGACTCGTTTGTAGATCCCGAACGGGTTTTGTGAGGGTAGAAGTCTAGGGGGGAGGGGTGAATAGACTTCTAAAACTTTTGTGAGATCAGGTGTGGATATGTAAGTATGCCTGATAAGAGTGTGAGTGAAGAAGTACAGACTGATATCCGACTTACTGACAGCTTGGAAGAAGATCAGTGCGGCGTCTATCAGTTCAACTGTTTGTGCGGAAGATCAGATGACCCGTGTGAAAAACCAGTTTGCTCAAACCAGATTTTGAGTAATCTGTTTTAGATCAGATGACAAAGGGGTCAAACTGATCAGATCAGTTGCTTGGTGCAAATCTGATCCAGACTTAGAAAATGCATGGAATATAAAGCAGGTAGTGTGCTAAGAGTGTACAACAGATAAATCACATAAGATTTATAGTGGTTCGGACAACTCGTCCTACGTCCACTCTTCCCTATCAGCAAGGGCACTCACTTAACCAATTTGGACTTAGATTAATGTGTTAGTCCAACACAATACAACAGATGTTTCAAGAGTTCTCACTCAACAATCCTAGAGACCAGAAACTAGAAACCTGTTGTGTTCGATACAATTACTCAAATTAATCGTACACGTCAGAGGGACACGAGTATTATTCAACTATTAAAAAGACGATGGTCGATGGACAAGTGTGCTCGCCGCTTGCCAACCAAACAAGTTTGTTCGCCAGCTCAACACTTGCCAACCGAGCGGGTATGCTCGCCACTTGCCAACCAAGCAAGTTTGTTTGCAGCTCGCCAAATCTGGCATGATGACCTGATGCTATCCTGAGATGATCCTGAAGATATGTTGATCTGATCACCGAAATGATCGATCATCAAGAAGAAATCGATAGCCCGAGTCCAAGGATCGAGGGGTCGATGTCTGAATTCAGAAGAGCTGAACTCAATAAAGCCTGAGTAACCTAAAGGCTCAGATAACCTGAGGGCCGTGTAACTCAAGGCACAAACAACTCAAGGCTCGAGATAACCCAAGGCTCGACAACCGCCAAGGCTCAAAGTAACTCAAGACTCGCATAAACTCAAGACTTAGGGTAACTCAAGGCTCAGTAACCAAGGCTCGTGACAACCCGAAGGCCTGATAACAACAAGGCTCGAGACAACTCAAGGCTCAGTAACTGAAGGCTCAGTAAACTCAAGACTCAGACAACTCAAGACTCGGGCAAGTCAAGACTCAGATAACCTGAAGGCTCAGATAACCTGAAGGCTCAGATATGCTCGATAAGGATAGAGTTTCGGTATAAAATTGATATGGTCAAAGGGGCAAACAGGGCAATCAGTCGAGCAAAAGATTGATTTGGACGACCAAAAGAGTGCCTTATAAACAAGTAAGTGCAAAGATCAACCAGGAAGACGAAGTTGAAAATGTGGCAGCATCACATGAGTTCTTACAAGACACAAAGTCTCCAGCTCATGCTTGCCAAACCAGCTCATGCTTGTTTGAGTACTATAAATAGAAGAAAAAAGAACATGAGATGGGTTCAGAAAAATTCCAGAATTCACAAAAAATTCCCAAGTACTCTCATACGTTGAGAAAAATCCCTAGCACTCACACACTTACTATCTAAATCATCTTCTTTCATGGAAGTTCTCCCCATGAAAAGTATGGTGTACTGTGTATGTAAATCTGGCAAAACGACATCCCTGGCTTGGAATGCCCCCAGAGTAGTCATTTACTGACGAACTGAGTCAACAATTTATTGTTATTTACCGTATATAGTACACGTACTTATTTTGTTTGTGAGTTGTTATCAAATTAGCCACATAATATTCTCCATATAAAACGACTCGCAACAATTGGCGCTAGAAGGAGGGTATCAAAAAACCAACCCATACACAATCCCGTAGATAGCGAAGAAAAAAGAAATATAATGCCTCAATCTAGGAATACTCAGATGGAGAGGTTGGGACAGAGCCGACCTCACGATCAGAAAGAGGCTCAACATCAGCCTCACAAAAATCAGACCGCGGAAACCATCAATCTTGAAGATATCGCCAACGATCCGGCGGCCACAACAAAGGCCATCACAACAAAGGCCACAACGATCCGGCGAGCACAGAAAGAGAGGGCCGAAAAAGAGTTGGCCAAGTTGAAAGTTCAAGATGATGATGATCGACGCTCGCATACACCTGATAGCGAGCATGTTAAATTGAAAGCTGCACGGAAGCGGGCCAACAAAAAGGCTGATGATATGTCGGATGACGAGCAGCCTCAAGGGTCCAGACCGTCAGCATTTGGACATTTGAGGCTCTCCATTAAAGATCGAATCGGCAATCATAGGCGACAGGATCCCGGGAGGGAACAACCGACGAACATGCCGGCTCCCTCAGATCCTCATGATCACCCGCATCCCGAACAAAAATCGGCTGGAACTAAATTGTCTATCCATCATCGATTGGGTAGTCAAGGACGAATTTGGAAAGGGGGACTGCCCCATCACGAGCATGACCCCCTGGGTCCTCATGATGGGACACAGCCCCGATCCAAGTCTGCAGTTCCACGAAATTTGCAGAAATGCAAAAAGCAATCGAAGGTTTACAGGCCGACCTGGCCGCAACGAAAGGATTCCCTTGGGCGAGCATAATGCCCTGCTCGCCACTAACACCGGCGATCATGGCAGCCGAAATACAAGAGAAAGTGGCAAAGATCCGACCACAATTCCTATGTTCGATGCTGAGTCTGACCCAGATGTTCACCTCAACAAATATTCAGATTTTATGATTGCCATGGGTGCCACCGATGCGGCGCAGTGCCGATCATTCCCCATGATGTTGGGTGACCGCGCCCACATATGGTTCTCTACTCTGCCCGCTGCGTCCGTCACGTCTTTCACTCAGTTGGGACAGAAATTCTTGTCCCATTTTTCATCCATGTGTGCTCACCAAGAACCAAAACAAAGGTTGGCACATTTTTCCCAGCTAAAGGGTGAGTCAGATCGAGCATACATCGAAAGATTTGATAAATGTTTGTACGATGGAGCCCCAGTTGAAGAGGATGCCAAGATCCTCACGGTGGTCGGAGGCCTGACCCTGAATACGAATATGTGGAAAGCCATGCATCAGGATTGGCCGAACACATATGCCGAATTCCGAGAGCGAGCAGCCAAGATTATAGCCATGCAGGATCTGCTCGCCCAATCACGATTAGGTCAGGAAACAACAACAAAAAAAGTTTTTGGTAAAAAAGGAATGAATGAGGGGGGGTATAAACCCCCAGGATCTTTTAAACCATTTGAAGAAGGAGCAGAAGCGCATGCCCTACGAAGTCTTCTGGGTGTTTCAGCAGAAAAAATATTTAATCAAATTAAAGATTGGGACGTGTTGGATAAGCCACGAAGAATCATAATGGATAAAAATTGGCTTAATGCTTCCAAGTATTGTAATTATCACGAGTACATCTGACATAATACCGAAGATTGTTGCGATTTACTTCGTCAACTTTGGAAGTTATATGAAGAGAATCGTCTTACGTAGTTCCTAAAAAAGCCGGCTAACAGAGACTCCCGAACAGAAAAGTCAGGTGATCATAGGGGTAAGCGAAAGGCTGAAGAAACATCTGACAGTGATCCCGAGGAATCCCGTAAGAGGTCGGAATTACCCAAAAGAGGGGCACCTACCATGAGTAGAGGTCGGGAGAGTCAAGAAATCCACATGATTCGTCCTGATTATGGTCCAGTGGGTGGATGCTATCAGGCACCGACATTATCAAATAGACGAAAGAAGATGGAGATGCGTGCCATGCAAAGCATACATCAGGTGAAGGTGGTGAGCACATCAGCTAGCACGCCACCCTCTCACCAAATCATGTTCTCGGAAGATGATCTCGATGGCATAATCACCCCCACAATGACTCTCTAACCATCAGCGCTCGTCTTCTCGGTTTGAAGGTGCATCACCTCCTGGTCGATACCGGAGCATATGCGAACATTTTGTTTGTCAACACTCTGCACCAAATGGAAAAGCAAGTTGGGGACTTAAGTAGTTATATAGAACCATGTGATCACACCATCATGGGTTTCGGGGAATCTGTAACCCGACCCTATGGTATGATCAGGTTAGGAGTCGAGTTAGATTCAACTTTAAATCCAGAGATCCGACGAACTAGAATGCTAGATTTTGTAATCGTCGATGCTCCATCTACTTATAACAGGTTTTTAGGTCACCCGTTTATTCAGGAATTTAAAGCTGCTTGTTCGACTTATTACTATTGTGTTAAATTTCCAACTCAAGAGGGAACGGGTAGCGTAAAAGGTGACCAGAAAAAAGTTCGAGATTGTTTGATATCATGCGCGCCAGAAAAGCAAAATATCATTAACATGATTTAACAAACATGGGAGACCGGAGAATCAAGTCAACAGGCGAATATATTGCCGAGGACGTTTATACCTCCTCTGACGAGCACGCCTCCACGAGCGGAGATAGAAACTGGGATGATAGCACATGTTCCAGATTTAATGAACATTGATCCGCCAAACGAGCTACCGGACCTAGAACCTCGTGTAGGTTTTGAACCTATGGAGGTAGATGACGAACACCGGGGGTCGATCGAAGATCCTCGATGGAAGCTAAAAAAGAGGCGAGCAACGCCTGTTGAGCAATTAGAGTCTGTCAATATCGACCCGAACATACCAGAATTAGAAGTATTTATTGGTTCGGAATTATCGGAACCTTTCCAAATAGAAGTGATTGCATATCTTCGAGCAAACTTGGATGTGTTCGCTTGGTCACATGAAGACATGGTTGGCATTGATCCTAAACATGCATGTCATTCTCTTAATCTTGACCCAACACAAATTCCAATAATCCAGAAGCGCAGAAAATTAAGTCCGGAGAAGTATGCAACTATGGATAGTGAAATCAAAAAATTGCTCGACAATAAATTGATTCGAGAAGTAAAATGCCCAAGATGGCTTGCAAACCCTGTGCTCGTCCGCAAATCTAACGGAACTTGGAGGTTATGCATAGATTTCACTGACTTAAACAAGGCATGTCCGAAAGACAATTTCCCGATGCCACATATCGATTATTTGGTCGATAACACAGCAGGACATGAGCTCATGACCTTCATGGATGCATTTGCTGGCTATCACCAAATACCCATGCATCCGGACGATCAAAAGAGTACAGTTTTCTGCAGCGAAAAGAATATGTATTATTGGCAACGCATGCCGTTCGGATTAAAGAATGCTGGAGCAACGTATCAACGTTTGGTGAACAAAATGTTCGACAAACACATAGGTCGAACAGTTGAGGTGTATATTGATGACATTGTGGTAAAAAGCGAGCACAAGGAAGACCACATCACCCACCTCGCACAAACATTTGATATTCTCAGGGAGTACAACATGAAGTTAAATCCGAAGAAGTGCAGCTTTGGGGTTCACTCAGGAAAATTACTAGGACATATGGTCAGTCAACGGGGGATTGAAGCAAACCCATCAAAGATTCAAGCCATGCTCGACATGCAGGCCCCCAGGAGTGTGAAAGAGGTCCAAAAATTAACCGGATGTTTGGCTTCCGTAAGCCTGTTTATATCACGAACTGGGGACAAATGCAAACCTTTCTTCGACGCATTAAAAAAAGGGAAATTCAAGTGGACAGAGCATTGCCAAAATGCATTTGAGTCATTAAAGCAGTACCTTGCAGATACTCAAACACTATCTAAGTCTGTTCTAGGCGAACAACTTTATCTGTATCTTGCTGCATCCGAGCATGCAATTAGCGCTGTGCTCGTTCGGGCAGAGGGAGCGACACACTTGCCTATTTATTATGCAAGTCAGGTGCTCAAAGAAGCCAAGCTCCGGTACCCTCCGCTGGAAAAACTGGCATATGCTCTCGTAATGAGTGTCCGAAAACTGCGACCATACTTTTTCGATCACTCAGTCGAGGTGTTAACCACAATCCCATTGCGACAAGTTCTCCACCGACCAGACACTGCGGGCAGATTACTCAAGTGGGCGGTGAAGTTAGGCCAATTTGGCATTACTTTCGCCCCACGAACAACAATGAAGGGCCAGGCTATGGCCGATTTCATGGTCAAGTTGACATATCCACAAATGCCCGAAGGAGGTGTCGACCAACCATGGCATATGTATGTAGACGGCTCATCAACAAGTTCAAAGTGCCGGAGCAGGCGTGGTTCTCATCAGCCCAACTCGACAAACTTTCACAACAGCCATCCGTTTTGATTTCCCAGCCACGAATAATGAAGCCGAGTACGAAGCTTTGATCGCTGGACTACACATGGCTATGACAATGGGAATTCAGAGGCTGATGTATGTCAAGTATTAGGCGAGTATGAAGCCCGAGGCTAACAGATGGCACAGTATCAGCAACTAGCAAAGGAGTTGCTTGAACAATTCGAACAAGTTTACATAGAACAATTACCATGATTGGATAATTCGTTCGCTGATGCCTTGGCACGTTTGGCAACAGCAGAAGGAGTGACGAGTACGACGGACATTGTGGTCGTCACAACTTGTTCGCCATCAATCCCCAGAGTTGTGGTCGCCCATGTGACAGGCGAGCAAGAAACCTGGATGACTCCAATTTTAAGTTACTTACAAAAAAGACTTCTCCCTGAAAATAAAGCACAAGCTACTCGCCTCAGATTACAAGATGCTCGTTATACTATCTTAGACGAGCATTTATACAAAAGAAGTTTTTCACTTCCATTATTGAAGTGTATTACTCCTGAAGAGGGTCATGTAATTCTGGAACAGATTCATGATGGAGTATGCGGAAACCATACAGGTGGGCTTGCCCTGGCACATAAAATTATCAGACAAGGTTATTACTGGCCGACCCTCAAAAAAGATTCGCTCGCGAATGCTCACGCGTGTCACAAGTGTCAGGTACATGCCCCACTTATCTATAACCCACCTGAAGAACTAGTGTCAGTTTACAGCCCGTGGCCATTTGCTAAATGGGGAATCGATTTGATCGGCCCATTTCCTACTGGCACATCAGGAGTAAAATATGTTGTGGTTGCCGTTGATTACTACACTAAATGGGCGGAAGCCGAAGCTATTGTTAAAGCCACCGAACAAAGAATGTGGAATTTTGTTTGGAAAAATATCATTTGTCGTTTTGGGCTTCCCCAATCATTGATAACAGATAATGGCAAACAGTTCGATGGAAGTGAATTCCGACAAAATTGTGCTCGCTGTGGCATAAAAAAACATTACTCAACTTCGTATTATCCCCAGTCAAACGGACAAGTTGAAGCCGTTAATAAAATTATCAAGCATACCCTCAAGGCTAGACTTGATAATTCCAAGGGGGGAGGATGGGCTGAAGAGTTGCCCGAAATATTATGGGCCTATCGAACTACTTTCAGAACAACAACTGCGGAAACCCCGTTTACCCTGGCATTTGGTGCGGAAGTTGTTATACCCACAGAAATAAAGATTCCGAGTCATCGGACAATGACTTTTGGAGAGCACATCAACGACCAGGCGCTCGCTCTAAGTGCAGAGCTGTTAGAAGAAAGAAGGATGGAGGCTGATTTCAAGAACGCCATGTATAAAAAAAGATAAAAAAAGTTCTATAACTCCAATGTCCGAACACGCAGGTTCAACGTGGGCTAGCTGGTTCTAAGACGAGCAATGAGGGTACCAAGTAGTGTGTTCGGCCGAGCATGGGAAGGTCCATTCAGAGTTACAAAACGTTTGTTAAATGGGGCATATAATTTGGAAGACCTGAATGGAGTCCCATTGTCCTACTCGTGGAATGCGTCAAATCTAAAAAAATATTACCAGTAACGACGAGCACAACTGGCCGAGCATAATCAGCCATTCGACTCGACGAGCATAACTGGACGAGCATAATCAGCCATTCAGCTAAGACGAGCAGGAAAAATATGAAAGAAGAACACACCGTGTTCGACACAAATTTTTGAATCTTCTAGAAGAAATTCTGGCCAGCACTATCGAAAGATAGAAGATACGTGTCGAAACAAGTTGAGAAGTGGTGGCAACCAAAAAAGGAACGTGTCAATCCTTGAATAAGAACTGGCAAAAAACAGGACAGATGTCAAAAGTGGAGGATTCAAAGCGGACAGATGTTAAAAGGAGGATTCAAAGCAAGAAGGCCAACACCAACTAGCTATGCCAGCACCTGTTTGGGATAGTAGTATAAATAGGTGTATTGATAGCTAAAGAAGGTAGAAGAAAAACAAGAGAAAAAGGAAAAAATACTGCAAACATAGTAAAAGAAAAATCAGTTATCGGGAGAAAGTTGGTTTGGTATGCCTCCAGACGAAGTATCCAACACTCGATTCAGCTATCATTCTGCTGAATCGAGCATCTGTCCTGGCACTTGCTCTAGTACGAGCTTTATACCCCATAAGACACTCCGAGCACAGGTTGGCGCTCGTTACGGACTCAAGATGCTCGGCAGAGTCATGGTTGCAACTCCACATTGCTCACTGCTTATGCAGTAGTAAATCACTAGTCTCCTATGCATCCCCAAAATCTCCTCCGAGGGGGAGGGATGTCGTGGTATCCGCTCGAAACAACACGAGGATGCTGATGCTCAGGCATCTACAGAAGGGGACAAAAAGGTGCGAGCAAAGGCTTTTGCCCGCGCCTAATATAGGCGAGCAGGCGTGCTCGCCACATGCTCATGTCCACAGCAGCCCGCATAATCACAACTTGTCCAGGAGGGACAAACGCTTATGCTGCTGCTGCTTGAGCATGTTACTTAAAGAAGGGTAGACAGGCTGATCCGCCTCATTCTTGTCAACATCAATTCCGCGGACGAGATGAGGTCAGCTCGTGTCTATTTCAAGACAAGGTTTAAATTCAAAACCATAGTCTGATGTCTATAGTTATGTGTAATAGACAGTCTTCTTCAAATGTAAAAGTTGTAATAGAATACAACATGTTGCAAAAACATTTTTGTTTGTTAAGTTTTTCTAGTTGAAGCCTATCAGAGGTCGCACCTAAGCCGGATGACCCGAACGAGCCGAAATTTATGTTCACCTGACGAAACAGTTCGTACTCAGATACCCGCAACAAAGCGAGTAATGGGTACGCAGTCGCAACTAAATAAGACGACTCATACTTACAGATACCCGCAGCAAAAAGCGAGTGATGAGTACGGGGTCGTAGCTAAATAAGATGACCCGAGTACGAATAGTGATCGCGCCTAAATAAGACGATCACGAAACAAGAAAGGGGGGGTTGCATATAAGTTAACACATCTGGTCGCAGCTAAATAAGAAGATCAACCTGATTGCATCTCAATAAGACAATCAAAAAACCAAAGAAGTCAGGGTGGATCATAGACACAGATCATGTTCGAATTCATTCAGAAGAAAAGAGGCATAAACTAGGAAACAAGACAAACATCAACCGTTCATCAGCAACAAAATTCATTCTCAACGATCAAGTTAGAGGAAATTGTTCAATAAGCAAATTTAATCATTCAACAGCAAAATTGTTCGAACAAGAAAGAAGAAGACAAAAATTACACAATAGTTCAGAAGAAATTGTTCAGCAAAGCAAAAATAAAACTAAGGAACAAATTCGTTATTGAGGGTGGGCGGAAGCGATGTATCGAACAAATCCTGCCTCATCTGCTCGACCCCTTCAGGAGCAGCTCCTCCAGCATTGTCGGGCCTAGTCTGCTCGCTAGGTAGCACATTCTGCTCGACTTAGGGAGGCCCCATTTGTTCATTCTGCACCTGATCGAACCCGTGCTCAGCTCGGTGAGTTTGGTCGACAGTATCAACAATGTCCGCATCCGAACAGGCAAGCTGAAGACTCAGATAACCTGAAGGCTCAGATAACCTGAAGACTCAGGCAAGCTGAAGACTCAGACAACCTGAAGACTCAGGCAAGCTGAAGACTCAGATAACCTGAAGGCTAAAAATATGCTCGATAAGGACAGAGTTCTAGTATAAAATTGATATGGTCAAAGGGGCGAACAGGGCAATCAGTCGAGCAAAAGATTGATTTGGATGACCAAAAGAGTGCCTTATAAACAAGTAAGTGCAAAGATCAACCAGGAAGACGAAGTTGAAAACGTGGCAGCATCACATGAGTTCTTACAAGACACAAAGTCTCCAGTTCATGCTTGCCAAACCAGCTCATGCTTGTTTGAGTACTATAAATAGAAGAAAAAAGAACAAGAGATGGGTTCAGAAAAAGTTCACAAATTTAAGGTTCAGAAAAATTTCAGAATTCACAAAAATTCCCAAGTACTCTCATACGTTGAGAAAAATCCCTAGCACTCACACACTTACTATCTAAATCGTCTTCTTTTATGGAAGTTCTCCCCATAAAAAGTATGGTGTACTGTGTATGTAAATCTGGCAATACGACATCCCTGGCTTGGAATGCCCCCAGAGTAGTCATTTACTAACGAACTGGGTCAACAATTTATTGTTATTTACCATATATAGTACACGTACTTATTTTGTTTGTGAGTTGTTATCAAATTAGCCACATAATATTCTCCATATAAAATGACTCGCAACAAAACCCCAGTCTGAAATCTTGCATAACAAACTTAACCTAACTTTGTGGGTTTGGATATAAGATTTGAGTAGCCTAAAGATGGAGATAAGAATTTTATGCTAAGAACTTCATGGGATGAACACTTAGATTAAATCTTGAGTTGTGTTCTTCGTGCGGAAATCTTGTTTGACCTTGAGCTTGTATAATTTCCGTAACCTTACTATGAAGGTTGATCCCATATTTATAGGCACGAAATCGAACTAGCCATTGGAGAGCAATTCAAATTTTGGTCTATTTATGGTAGGTTTGCAGGTTTGATGTGATGTGCTCAGAGGTGGCATGGCCGAAAGCATGCAAGCTTGTCCTTTGTAGTCGTTGGACTCTGAAGCGCTAGTCCTGCAAGTGTCAGTTCCGTACGTGCGTGTCTTCTTCTCATTAGTTCACAAGTACACAAATTCGGCACTTGATTTACTAACAAGATTGACATTCTTCTTGTCTTATTGACTTGGCTCGTACTAGGTAACTTGATGTAGTCGCCTGATGAATCTGACCAGATCAGTTAAGACTGATCTGTCTACTTAGTTTGAATCTTCTGATGTAGGTTATCTTAGCACAACTTACTGATTCTTCTTCGTGTTATTTGAAGTAGGTCTTCTGGTCTTGATGTCTTCTGCACTTCAGCTCTTCTGGTCTTCTGCTCTTCAGCTTATCTGATCATCAGCTCTTTTGGTTTTCTGATCTTCAGCTTATCTGATCTTCTGATCTTCAGTTTATCTGATCAGCAGCTCTTCTGGGCTTCTGATCTTCAGCTTATCTGATCATCAAGACTTAGAGTACTATACATATTGAGTTCTTCCTCAATATGTGACGTATCTGTTACATCAGTTGTCTATACAACTCAGCTGGTCGTCCTATCTGATATCTAAGTCATCAGTCAGCTAACATGTCTGACTAGTCCTATTACAATCTATTTTGGAACTTCCATCGAAACTGTAAATTTCCCAAAAATTTTCCCCTTTTTGATGGTACCAAAACAATTAATCAGAAAAATAGATAACAAGAATGTACATAACAGAAATAACACACAGTTCAGAAGACAATGAGAAATTGTCTTAGGATCAGAAAGATAGAGTATTTCATTAAAGATATAAGTGTTTACAAGTACAGAAATACCTATCAACTGGTCCTAAACTAGTCTTCTGATCTGTTGTCCTCAATACTTAAACTTCTGGAGCTCTACTGGAATATCAAAAACTTTATACATCCTCTGCATCAGAGCAACCAGTCGATCCTTCTCAATGATCCCTCCTTTCTTGGTAAAATCATAGTACAACTTCTTAAAGGCAATAGGATCAAGAGTTTTGTTTAGTTTGAGAGGTGGCAAGAGAATTTCGAATGGGGGAGCCTCAGGAATTAGGTTCATCGTCTTGCCCTCTTTCATTACGATCTCGGAGAATTCTGGATATTTAGTTTCCATCCAACTTCTGAATTCATCACCAAATTCTCCTTGATCAGCAGCAATTGGAAACTTCTCTAGAATGTACACATCACATAACCAGTCTACTCGAATCTTGTTCCATTCTGGTATCAGATCTTCTCGGGCAACCAGGATGTCTTTCACTGATGCAGGTAAGGCCCTTTCTTCCCAGACAATGTCCTCAGCAACAACAGCCTTCTTCCTTTGTCTTCTGACAAAACTTATGTGAAGACCTTTAGCTTCAACCATTTTTTTCTTCTTGATGGCAGCATCGATCACTCTATGCCTGGCTTTCTGCTCTTCTGACTGTGTTGGGGTTATCTGAGACATAGATCATGTCTCAATCTGCTTCTGGGTTTGAGTAGGTACCTTGTGTTGGGGTTATACTGAAAAATATGCTTTTTCCTTTGTATAACAAAACTGAATTTCTTATTTATTTACTAAAACAAATTATTAATCATTGTTGCATCAAATATGAATGAATGTTATATATATTTGTTGTAAACCCGTTCAATAAGTAAGTACGTATTACATTGTAGTTAATTTGGTGATACCAGATCACAGAAGATCAAATTAACAGTTCCTCGTGAATAAGTACAAATTCACAACCCAGATGGAAATGAGCAATCCATCATGAAAGGTTGAAGTGTAAGGCTCAGATTGGCTTGTCTTGACCAAGAGATTACACTAGTGCATTATGATGCGCTGAATAGGACCTACATGAGGATAAATTCTTCGGTATTGAATATACAAGAATTAGACCTCAGTAGTTCGTTATTTCTTAATCTTCGTTCCTTAAATAGAATCGTGTGAAATTAATAACTATTGCTTTGACTTATGATGGGAAGAGAATCAATGCGATTCGATACCTTATATCTTGGGCAATATTATTAATTACATGTCGATTGCTAAGATTTAATAAGAAGAATCGTGTGCAAGTACGACTTGCTTGATTTGTCCCCTTGGTGGGCTCAGAATCTTTATCATACCAAATCTTGCAAGTGGAAATTTATTTCCTGTATGGATAAAAATGTTGAGTTGTCTTTACTCAAAGGACAAAGATATGAATTAATATAAAGCTTGTTCAGTGGCCTAATTAATTAGTGGACTAAGATAATCTTAAACACGGGAAATAATAACCGGGAGCCATATTATTGTGAAGTCGTAATATGGTTAAGATGGATAGTTCAATATTAATTTTATAGTGGAATAAATTAATATTAATGGGCTTGAATAATATTTTGGCTAAATATTAAAGTTTCATAGCCCATTGGAGGTCCAATCTTAATTCTCGTAAAGGCCCCTCAAATAGCCCAAACTAAAGTCCAATTAATGAAAAGGAGAAGAAAATATTTTGCCTATATTTCCTCATTAATTTCGAAAATAATGGGTAAGAAATAGAAATTGATTTTTCTTGATTTTCTTGAAAAGATTTTATGGAATAAGTATTCTTGAGATAGAAGTTTATCCCATAAATTCAAGAAAAGGAAAAATATCTTATTCCTCCCCTATTGAAGTGAAATTTTAGAGAATTATGGTGCAAGAAAGGAGGAGAAGATTTTGTTGGGAGATATTTTAGGAAATAGAATATTGGATATATTCAAGATTGTTTTTTAAGGAAGAAGCAAGGAAATTTCCCAATGACCCCAACTAGGTCAAATTTTCCCCCCCCCTTGTCTATAAATAGGGGATGAATGTTTCATCCCCAATGCAATTCCATGTGTTGGAAATATTAGAAATCCACAAAGGTGGTGGCAAAATATTTTATTTTTCTCCTTTTAAAATCGTTCGTGTGAATCCTTCCACCGGATTACGTTCGTGGACGTGGGACATATTTGGAAAGGCTCTTTGGGTTGATCCATCGTCTCAAAGTTTGTCTCTACAAGAGGTATGTAATCTCGTAACTCCTAGATTCCGCATGCTTAGGATTTACGTGGATTACGTGTACGAATGTTGCTTATTTGCTTGTTTAATTATTATGTTGAATTGGTTTAGGATTAATTCATGTTAGTAATTAATTGATTAATTTAAATATGTATTTAAATTCATCTCGAATAGATCCGGGCACCCCTAATTTTCCAACACCTTGGCCTCCTTGCCCTTGGCTTTTTCCCTTTTCTTGGCTTCTGCCTCAGCAGCTTTCTCTTCCTCAAACAACTTCTTTGCCAGCTCAAGGCTCTTGGCCTAATCTTCAGATTCATACCGTTTTTTAATGTTTGATGAGAAATCTTCTATCTTATCTACCCTGGCAACAACCTCAGATAAGACAGACTTTTGTTCAGAAATGACATTCCCCTGAGCTTGAATATCTTCCCCATTCTTTTCAACTGTCTGATAAATTTTCACCAGTTCGGTGTCAGGCACAGCAACAGTTGAGATAATTTCTGGCATGGTAGCAGTTGGTGCAGATGGAGTCGGCACAAATGTTCCAGCAGTTGGCAATGTGCCCTCAACAATTAATTGCATCTGTTTTTCTGCCTCCTCTTCCCCCTTTTTGGTTGCATAAAAAAGGTTTGTTAGCCTGAGGTTTAGTGCTCTGAATTGATTCAACATTTCATCCTTGAGCTCCTCAACAACTAACGGGGTAATCTGCTCTGTGGAAGATGAGGGTTCAGGGCCCAACAATCTGTTTAGACCAGCTTCAAGTGACTTCTTAGCCCTGAGAATTGATCCCTCAAATCTCTTCCACCTAGCATCAAGAAAAGTATCTATCCTCTCCAGAGAAGACCAGACACATTCCAACAAGGTTCCTAAATCAGAGAGCATTGAAACCTGTAGAGATATCTTCTCTGTGACTAGATCAACTTTCTTCATCACAGAGGCAGTAATGTTGTCGTGCATGCTCATCAGCTTGGCTACAGTCAGTTTCCTCTCTGCATCAACTAAAGCTTGCTGGTCTTCTTTTAACCTTTTCATCAGGTCAGTTGCCAAAGTGTTGAATTGTGTTTCAACAGTTGCCTTTACCCTACCTTGAATATTCTTCGAAAGGCGATCTAGGGTATCGGCATCTAAGGCAATAGCCCTGCCAGATGCTGAAGCCTCACCAGATAGGGTCACATCTGCAGCACCCAAACCTGGTTCATCGACAGCTTGCTCATCATTAATAGCCCAGTAAGCTTCCTCCTGCACCGCAGTAATACCAAACTTCTCGTGAATCAACCATCTGATGTCATCATCAGAGGTTAATTCAGCTGAACTGCTCACTCCAGCATTCTCCATACACCTTGTTTCTAGATCGACGAAATACTCAGATCCGAGAGCTTCCATCAGGATCAGAAATTCTTCAATACCCTTCAGAAGGATATCCCTCCAGAAGACAATCTCTTCAGTCTTCGGCTAGAGGCCTGGATGGTTAATCAAATCCGGGCAGATCTTGTTCAGATAAGCCTTTACCTGTTGCTTCAGAATGAACAATGTAGGATCCTCAGTGTCTGGCTCTGGGGACTCCAGAACAATCCTAGTGTTGAACGGATTGTGGGTAAGAGAGACATAGAGGTCAGCTCTTGGAACAACTTCTTCATCAACTTGTTCTTCAACCCTTTCTGGTTCCTTTGCAGTCGGTTTTGATGGCTGATCTAGTGTGGGAGTGAGAATTTGTGGTTCACTAGGTGGGGTAGGTTCTATTTCTGGTTGAGTTGGAGTTTGCTCAGATTAGGGTTGAATCTGGGGTTCAGGGGCAGTTTGGGGTTGGGGTTCAACTGGTGCAGATGGGGTTGGGGTTGGAGATGGTGGTTTGGCTGGTGATGGTGAGGGTGATTTCGATGTAGAGGTAGCTGTAGGTGATCTGTCCCTTCTGAATACCGTACAAAGGGGCACAGAATCTGAGGGTGACTGCTCCCCAGGTTGTTCATCTTCTGCCTCTACTCCTTCTCCTTCTCCTTCTCCTTCTCCTTTTGCTTCACCTTCTCCTACAGTCATCTGCTCAATCTGCTCCTCCTCTGATTCAATGTGAATCAGCTCAACACTTTCAACCTCAGCTGCTTCAGCTCCAGCTTCATCCATTACCAACTCAGAAGGTTATCCAGGTGCCTTCTTCAGAAGAGTTGTAATCCTCTTTTGGCGCTTTTCCACTTCATCTGGTTTCTTGGCCAGTGCCTTACGTTTCAACTTCTTCTTGGGGGCGTCCTGTTCCTGCGTTTCTGACTGGACAGAAGACGCAGTTGCCTTAGCTTATTTTCCTTTGCCTTCTCCGCTTTGTCTAGGAACATAAGGAGCTGGGTCATCGTCAGATTGTTCTGGTAGGGGTTCATCTTTTCCTAGAATGGCCTTGAACTTTTCCAAATAAACCTTCTTTCCATCTTCATTCCACTGGAAATTATTTAGGCAGTATCTGCAAGGATGATAGAGACCTTGTGGATAAATGAGCACTTTGAAGTCAGAAAGACTTCATTCCTCTCATTAAGTGTAAACTTCCCATTCTCCTTCATCAATCTTGCCTTGAACATCCCTAGCCAGTCAACATCCTTGGCTTTCTTGATAATAACAGCTATGACACCCTGCTTGTGTGAAGTGACGACATCAAGACTGTAAATTAAGCACATAATCACATTAGACATAATCTCGAATAGGAGTCGATATTTCCTTTTGAGATGAGGGGCACGGATGTGTTAGTGTTAGTGTCCTAGAGACAATCCATTGTAAGAACATAATACTCGATGATATTCAGTTTGATTTAATATTATAGTTCATTTAATATTAATGTATAACAATACACTTGTTTGAATATTATGTTTGATTGTTTGCATTTATTCATATAAGTGTTCCCATGAGTCATTGCTATCATTGTGGTTGTGAGAACTCAGATGACTTAAGAATGACTCTCAAATAGCCCCGATCAAGGATCATCAAGAATGGGATATTGATGATACAATGGAGATTGGTGTGCGGTCTGCATCATACTCTTAGAGGGTGTAGTAAGATCTCACTTACTACGAGAGACTAGGTACCTCATGTTGGATGCACAAATACCTTAGAGGGTATTGGTATACCCATCCGAGAAATCGTTTGATGTATTTCCACTATATGTGTCTACGGGTGTCTCTGTTAGTGGGAGCGATGCGATACTCCTTTGACTTGAGGTCAATACGCACGACATGTGTGGAGTGATGAACTTTGACCATGACCAATGCTTGAACCCTTCCATGGGTAGATACGGCTTGGATTAGGTTCATCACGAAGTGCATGTGCGTGGTAGTTGAGCCAAGAATATGATTCATTCCTCAATGTGGATTTAGAGAGAATACTCATCTTCTCATCATAATTGGATCAAAGTCATCGGCCGATGCACGTCAACTTAGACTTTGTGACTAAGTGTGACATACATGATCAATTATTGATTAGAGATAAATTGATTAAGTTATTTGAATAGACAGTTCATCATGTTCAAGACTAATCGAGTATTCGTGAATGAAAGGAGGAAATCGTAATAGCCCATGTTTCAGTTACAGGTAGTTGCACGTTTCTCGCAGCGTACCTTATATATTGAGAATGTCTGATTTATTGTCTAGGGTTCAATTAAGACCGTTAGTTTGACTAATCGCTCGATATATGAGGGCCTATGGGTCACACAACAAGTAGTTCCCTTTTACGGATTATTGTTGGTTGATTAAATGTTAAATTGGATTTAATATTTAATTTATGGAGAATTAATTAATAATAGATTAATTTGGAATTAATTATTATTAATGTTTAATTAAATTGGATTTAATTAAATAGGAATTCCCAATAATAATATATTGTATATTATTGTAGGATTTAATATATATGGAATCAAATCGTAGAGATTTGACATATATGGAATTTAAATCCGTAGAGATTTATATTTAGGGAATTAATTAAAGGGATTTAATTTAATTAATGATTATGGATTTTATTTCCCAATCAGGCTAGCTTAAGATTTAAGCTGGGCCTCCCTATATATACAAGCTCTTGGGAATTCACAAACAACGTTAATTCATATTTTCTCCATAAGATCTAGATTTAGAATTTTCCTAGCAAATTCATCTCGGGATTCACCACTGGCAAATCTGTGCAAGTCCGTAATTGGGGATTACGTGGATACCATAGTAGAGAAAATGGTATACGAATTACTGTAAGAATTCTATTTACGTTTACTCGTATTTATTTTTTACAATTAATTGTTCGTTGTTGGTGAACTGTTTATTTCCGCTGTGCATATATTGCGTGTTTACGTGCCTCTAAATTCCAACAGGATGTTCACAATCTGGTCTCGATTTGTCGGTCTTAACAATTCGGCCTGAAGAAACCCCTTCTCTCCTAGTTCAGTAGTGAACGTTTCCGGAGTAATACTTCCTTGTCGAAGACCAAATATTCTCCGTAAATCGTTATCAGTCACTACAACCTTTGTTCCTCCAGCATATGAAATTAGCTTTTCATCATCATCCTCTTCTCTCTTAAGATTGTACAGAAACTCCAGAACTTCATACGTGTACACAATGTCCCGGTGCCGATAGCAAAATTGCTCAAGTCCGCATGCTCGAAGGCATTCCAGAATTTCAAGCGACTCAGGGTCAGAGGTGACAGATAAAAGGACAAATTTCTCATCAATGATGTCCTTCCTCATTGATGCGAAATTGCACATTTTCTTGCCTTGTCCAACGCGTGCAATGAGTTGTTCCATTTTTGTGATAACAAACAATTTTAGGGGTGAGTTTGAATAAGTTATTTCAATATGTATAGTAAAAAAAAAAACACAACCCTAATTCACTAATCATGTATTTAAAGCACAGACTCATATTATGACATGTATGTATTTAGGACAAATCAAGGACAGTACATTATCGCAGCAATATCTATTTCCAGAATTTTAGTAAAACAGTTTTTAAGCATAAACAATCATTTTGACAAACAGTGATACCAAAAAGACATTTAAATAAAACATATCCAGAAATTTACTAAATATCGATTCAAAGATTTTGATAGATGAGTTCAAAGTGGATTTGTTTGCAAAGTTTATCTCTCAAGGATTTGGTAAATTTAGAAGTGTAAAAGTTTTCTGGAAACTGAGTTAGGGTTTTATATAATGCGAGGGAAAACATTTTGCACAACTCCCCGTAAATACTCAAGTATCCGTGTTTTGAAATCAACAGCTGAGATTAGGTGGTCGTAAAGTATTTTAATAGTGCGGTTGAGAAAATTGACCCGCTCGTATTTTGGACGCGAAAAGTGCAATAAATGCCATTAAATACATATTCCCCACGTCCGCATTTAATGTTTTGCACTGCGTGCGTCATAAAGTAAAGCCAACATTAATAATAACATTTAAATAGATAAGCTCAGATAATATGAATCAGATAAGGCAAAACAGATAATGTAAATCAGAAAACGTATCTGACTGATTGATATCGTAATCAATCATCTGGCTTCTCTAATTTTTGTCGATCTTATTGTGTAGCCTAAACCTTAGCAAATTTTCCCAATAATGTTTTATCCCTCAGATCAGGTTCCTTCTGATCTAAGAAACCTTTAGTCAGTTGAAGTTCCCCCTTCAACTGATATTCCTTTCTGATCAGTACCCAACTGATCCTATCTGATTAATTGAGGTTCCTTTCTTCAACTGACCTTCTTACCTGGTCAGGTGCATAACTAACTGGTATTGGAGATTAAGCCACCAAAGTATTCTGGTGCATCTTCTCCAAGATCCAGAAGCCCTAGCTCATTCCATAGTTCTCTGAATTTGACTTCAGCTAAAGGCTTGGTTAAAATATCATCATTCTACTTATCACTATGAATCTTTTCCATTCTGATGTTCTTCTTTTCCAAATGGTCTCTGATAAAGTGTTGTCTGATGTCCACATGCTTGCATCTTGTATGCAGAACTGGTTACTGAGTGATTGTAATCGCACTATTACTGTCACAGAAGATAGGCACATTCGTAGCTATAATGTTATAATCCCTCAGCTGCTGACAAAGCCAGAGCAGTTGGGAGCAACAACTTCCTGCGGCCATATATTCTGCTTCAGTAGTAGATATGGCAACAGATGTCTGTTTCTTTGAAAATCAAGAGACCAGTTAACTTCCCATAAACTGACATGTATCTGAGGTTGATTTTCTGTCTATCCTACAACCTCCATAATCAGAATCAGAGTACCCAATAAGCTCTAGATTATCATTTGCAGGGTACCATAAACCAAGGTTTACAGTTCCCTTCAGATACTTAAGAATCTGCTTTGCTGCTATCAGCTGGCTCTGTTTTGGATTTGCCTGAAATCTGGCAGATACACCTACTGCGAAGGTTATATCTGGTCTACTGGTAGTAAGGTACAATAAGGATCCAATCAAAGCCATATACTCCTTCTGATTAGTTTTCTGACCACTCTCATATGGATCCATCTTGAAGGCAATCATCATTGGAATCTTTGCAGCTTTGCAATTCTGGATTCCATACTTAGCTAAAATATTCCTTGTATACTTGGCCTGACAGATGAAGATCGCAGTATGAACTTGCTTAACTTGAAGACCTAGAAAGTAGTTCATCTGACCCATCATGGACATCTCGAATTTCCCTTGCATCAGTTTGCTAAACTTATCACATAAGTTCTTGTTGGGAGATCCGAAGATAATATCGTCCACATAGATATGAACCATCAGAATATCATCACCATCTTCTATTCTGAACAATGTCCTATCAATCAGTCCCTTAGTGAAACCATTTCTTCCAAGAACTGGGACAATGTATCATACCAAGCTCTGGGAGCCTGTTTCAGGCCATAAAGAGCCATCTTTAAATGGTATACCTGATTATTCATTTCAATGCCAGGAGGTTGTTTAACATACACCTCTTCAGCCAGTATTCCGTTTAAAAACACACTCTTTACATCCATCTGATACACAGTGAATCCCGATTGAGCAGCATAAGCCAGAAACAACCGAATGGCTTCCAAGCGAGCAACAAGTGCATAGGTCTTATCATAATCAATCCCTTCTGATTGTGAATACCCCTTTGCAACCAGTCTTGCCTTATTTCTGGTTATCACATTGTGATCATCTTTCTTGTTCTTGAAGACCCATCTAGTTCCAATAACACTTTGGTGAGTTGGTCTGTCTACAAGTTCCCAAACTTGATTCCTCTCAATCTGCTCTAGTTCTTCTTGCATGGCTAGAATCCAGCTTGCATCTTCAAGTGCTTCTTAAATGGTTAGGGGTTCCTTGAGAGATAGATAACAACAGTACATTGCACTCTCACAAATCTCATGTCTAGTCTGAACCCAATTGCTTGGATCTCCTATAATTTGATCAGTTGGATGATCTCTTAACCAGATTTTCTTTGCTTGAGTAGCTTCTGTTGGGATTATACTGGAAAGTATGCTATTACTTTGTATAATCAAACTGAATTTCGGTCTTATTTACTGAAATAAATTATTTATCACTGATGCTTTAAATATCATCGAATGTTACATATATTTATTGCATAACTGTTCAATAATTAGTACGTGTTACATTGTAGTTAATTTAGTGATACCAGATCACAGAAGATTAAATTAACAGTTCCTTGTAACCAAAAGTACACCATTCACGACCTAGATGGAAATGAACAATCTGTTGGGATATTTTAGTTTTGATGAATTATGCCAAAACATTATCAACTTGTGTTATTGAAGCTAATTTATAGATAACAAGTTGAGGGCGAACGAAAGAACAAGTTGAGGGGGAACTCACGAAATAGAAGTAGATGATCGAGATCGACGAGGAAAAGATCTGAGACCGATCGAGATCGGATGAGTTAGATGAGTTCGATTAACTCGATGAGCATGCAAAATCGTAAGAGAAGAAAAGCTAAGCCACCGATCGTAAGATCGATGACCGTAATGCAGACCCTAATCGGATGATCGGAAGAATGATCGAGTTGATATGGTGATCAGAAGAGCAGATAAGCTGATAAAAAAGAAATTGACCAGAAGATCAGAAGAGAAGGTTGCAGATCAGAAGAGGAGCAGATGAGACTGATCGAGATCAGACGTAATCGAGATTAGATATGAAGATGAGCAGATGATCAAGATCAGACGTGATTGAGATCAGATGTGCTAAACTGATATGCTAAACCTAATGTACTGACTTGATGCTATCCTGAGATGTTGATCTGAAGATGTGTTGATCTGATCGGTCGAGATGATCGGATAAGGCAAAGAAGAAATCGAGATAGCTTCGAGTCAAAGTGACTGAAGGTCGATGTCCGACCAGAGAACCGAACTCGGTCGACTGAGTGTCAAGATGCTTGATCGTAGAAGGTCGGCCAAGAGAAGTCTGCTATTTCAAGTATCCTGAGGCTTAGATAAACCTGAGGCTCAGATGAGAAATCTGAGACTCAGATAAACCTGAAGTCTCAGATAGAACTGAAGACTCAGTATGTCTCTGAAGACACTGAGACTCAGAGAATCCTGAATGATTCCAAGGCGAGGAATCTGAGGAATATAGCCGTTAGAATCAACTGACGTGGACCAATGAGAGGAAGACAACCAGCCTGAAGAAGTTGCTGTACTTACAAGAATAGTATGGATTTGAATGTGATTCTCTCCAACGGTAACATTAAAATCCACACTATAAATACAAGGTCTTTCATCATTCTAGTGTGTGGATGTGTGGAGATTATAGCACGAGATGCTACAGAGCCAAAGAGAGTTATACCCAAAGCATTTCCACCCTAGAACACAAGTCTGTAGATATACAAATATGTTCAAGAGTGTTCTAGAACCCAACCTAAGTAACCCACGATGTATCATAAGCTTGGAGAGATTTTCCCAACCTTAGCAATTGAGGCTAAACAAATGTTAGGGAAAATCTCACCATAGTTGGAGACAACACCAAACCCAAACCCCATTCTCGTAAGAGATAACTAGTGGTGAAGTGAGGTAGTTGTTAGGCAACCCCGAGAGAGGGTGATAAGTCTCGTAGGAGTGTGAACTCGTTAAACATCTAGAGGCGAGCCCTAGAGGGTGATAAGTCCAGAGGCGAGCCCGAGAGGGTGATAAGTCCAGAGGCGAGCCTGAGAGGGTGACAAGTCCGTAGGAGAGTGAACTCGTTAAACATCTAGAGGCGAGCCCGAGAGGGTGATAAGTCCAGAGGCGAGACCGAGAGGGTGATAAGTCCAGAGGAGTGAGAGCTCGTTAAATATCTAGAGGCGAACCCGAGAGGGTGATATGTCCAGTTTGAAGGAATTTCCCTAGGAACAGGGAGAGTGGATGTAGGAGCTTGAGTCTCCGAACCACTATACTTTGTTGTGTTCTTTATTGCTTTATGTTCTTATATTGTCATAAGCATTCGATTATAAGCAAAACACAACACATGAGCTTAAAACGAAAAAAAAAATTGTAATCACCATTCCTTCACCCCTGTTTTTTTATATGCATCGCACGAAATGTTTACTTCCGCACGCGCAAAATGGGTTTTCCACCAGGACCAACACAATCCATCGTGAAAGGTTGAAGTGTAAGACTCAGATTGGCTTGTCTTGACCAAGAGATTACACTAGTGCATGACTAATGCACTGAATAGGACCTACAGGAGGACAAATTCTTCAGCACTGAACTAGGAAGAATTAGACCTCAGTGGTTCGTTATTTCTTAATCCTCGTCCCTTAAATAGGATCGTGTGTGGTTAGTAATTATTGCTTTGACTTATTACGGGTAGAGAATCAACGAGATTCAATACTTTATATCTTGGGCAATATTATTGGTCACATGCGATTGCTAAGATTTAATACGAAGAATCGTGTGCAAGTACGCTTGTTCGATTTTCCCCCTTGGGAGGTTCATAAGTTTTATCATACCAAATCTTGCAAGTGGAACTAGTTTCCGGTATGGATAATAATGTTGAACCGTTCCTTAACCAAGGACAAAAGATATTAATTAATGGAAAGTTATTTCAGTGGCTTGAATTAATTAATGGGCTAGATAATCTTAAACACGGGAAATAATAACCGGGAGCCATATTAACTGTAATATGGGTTAAGATGGATAGTGCAATATTAATTATGTAGTGGGATTAATTAATATTTATGGGCTTGAATAATATTGTGGCTCAATATTGATAATTCAAGATCCATTGGAAGGTCCAATCTTAATTCTCCTAAAGGCCCCTCAAGTAGCCCAAACATAAAGTCCAATAACTGAAAAGGTGTTTAAAAATAAAATAAATTTTTGTTGCTATTTTTCCTCATTTTTTCGAAAAATATAAATAAAAAGGGAGAAAGATTTTCTTTGAATTTTGTTATGGAATGGAGATATGTATTCTTGGAATACAAGATTATCTCATTAAATTCAAGAAATCTCCCACTTGGTTATTTATATGAAGTTTTCGAAAATTTTGAAAGAATAAGGGAAAGAAAGATTTTCTTGATTTTCTTGAAAATATATTATGGAAGATATGTATTCTTGTAATACAGGTATATCTCATAAATTCAAGAAGATCCAAATCTTGGAATCTTTATCCTTGTTTTTTCGAAAATAACCATAACAAGAGGAGGTGGGATTTTTATGGAATATTTTAATTATGGAGAAAAGAATATATGAGATATATTCAAGATTTCTTGGAGATCAAGAAATAATTTTTCCTCCCTATTCCATGATAAAAAATTTGCCACCACCTATCTATAAATAGGGGATGATTTCTTCATCCCCAAGTACAATTCCATGTGCTGGAAAAATTAGCAAATCCACAAAGGTGGTGCAACAAATTTTTATTTTCCCTTTTGTTAATTATTCACGAGTTTCCTTCCACTGGATTGACGAGCAAGGACTAGGGAATACTTGGGAAGGCTTTTTGGTGTGTTCTTATCGACCGAGTCCACTGCCATTCCAAGAGGTAAGTTCACGTAAACCCGTAGCAATTCCGCATGCGTAGGATTTATGTGAACTGTTTATATGCATGATTTGTTGTTGAATTATTATTTGAATTAATATAGGATTAATTCATGCTAGTAATAATTGTTGGAATTAAATTTGTATTTAAATATTCATCCCGAATAGATCTGGACAATTAATTCCCCAACAACTGGTATCAGAGCCTCGGTTTCGGGCTCTGAATTTTAAATTGTAATTTAATTCGTTTTCATTAAATTTGAAATTGGATAGTAGAATTGCTAGATCTTTTTTTGCAGGTATCCAATTGTCATGGAATTTAATGTGTCTATTTATGCATGCATATAAATTGTGGTTTTTTAATTCGATTCGTTCGAATTCGTTTTGCCTCGTGAGAAAATCCACGAGTAGATTAGACTTTGTTTGATTTGATCAATGTAATAGATTAGTCTAGATCTAGGTTTATTTATTTTTTTGTAAATAAATTGTAAATCGGATCGGGGTGCGAAGGCGGAGATTTAAGAATTAAAAGATGATCCGGAACTGGTAGGCAACAGGCGTCGCGAAACGCGCTGGCGGAGGCATGCGCGTTAACGGATGTCTGCGGGCGGGCGCTGGGCAATAGGGCTATCGGGCCGAAAGGCGACGGATCAAACCTGAAGGCGCGACGGGCGCGGCAAATTTCGTGCGGCGCTGCGGAAGCGCTAGCAGGCGCAAGGCCAAGCGGGCGATGCCGCTTAAGGCGTGGCGCTGGCGGGCGATAAGCCGCAGAGGGCGACGCTGGCGACGCGGGGCGCAGGTAATGCGGGCGCTACAAGACGGGTGCGCTGCGGCAGATAAGAAGACCGACCGCCGAGAACTACCGAGCATCGCGGGCGACGCGCTGGCGCGTTAAGACGACGCATGGATGCCACTTGACACGGCCGGGGGAGTGCTAGGTGGGCACTCTAACCCGCGAGCTGGTCGATGACGTGGCTTGATGAGGCATTTTTTTTAAGACGATCAAGTGGGAGCTTTTCGAGACGAACGATGAAGGCTATGAAGACGATTTCTCAAGATCAAGACATGACAAAAATTAACCGTGACAATTGGATATATGTGTCCAATATGTTTAATTTTTTGTTTTGATTATATGCATTATTTTATGCTTATTTAAATTGTGATTGAATATGCGATGCATGAGAAAATGTTTTGAAAAATCTCACTTTCGAAAATTACTAAGTATGCTTAAACAATTAATTGACAATTTTATGGATAATAAAATTGAATTAATTTTGACCTCCATGATTTATTTATTTGTGGATTCTTTTGGAGAAATTCCCCCCACGGGACGGTCAAAAGATAGCTTTCACATGAATAAATTCCAAATGGATGATTGTGGATTATTACTAGTGGCGACGATGACCCTCACCACGAGGCTCGTTCAAAGCAAAATAATAATTCTGTATTTAATCGTGGTTATTACTTAGGTATAAAATTGATATGCATATACTTCCCCGAAGTCCCTGTCAATTTTATATTGGTCAAGTGGGAGACAACTATTAATTTAGATATTAAAGGTTTGTAACTGTTCTTGTTTGTAACCTGCTTGAATGTGTTTAAATAATGACCCACCCCACGTGGCTTATTTAAACTGTTTTGAGATGTTGGCTGATGCATGTTCATATTTTTTTGAGATTTTAATATGAAACATGTGATCAAACCTTGTGATATATTTGTGCTTATGCATATTATTATTTATTTCAGTTCATCATGTCGCAACATTTTAATCCACTGTTCAATATACTTAAAGTCAATAGAATATGTATGAAAACTATATTGATTGGAAACGAAAAATTATAAATGTCCTAACTGCACAAAAGCACAAGTGGATTCTTGACACACCAAAATCAGATGAGCTAACTGACGAGTAAAAAATGCGGGACTCGTCAGATCACCTTGCGAGAGATGTCGTCGCTAAAAATGGTGGAGGGCAAACCCGTAAGGGATTACGTCCTCAAAATCGATGGCCCATCTGAACAAACTTGATGTTCTGAGTGCAGATTATAATCTGGAGACTCAGATGAATTTGGTACTTCATTCTCTGCCCAAAAGTTTTTGAGCATTTTGGCCTCGCTAGCTGATTTGTTGCAAGCTTTGGTCTTGGCAGAGATGTTGATGGGGCACCAAACTCAAGCTTTGACGGCAAGTGGTCCATCTTCATTTTCTAGGCAAAGGGAAGGCAAGAAGAAGAAGATGACCAAAAGCCATAAGCAATCAGACTCAACTGTTGCCAAGGGCAATGGTAAGATGACGAATGCTGGTGGTGTCAAGGAAAATCCAAAGAGGAAGTGCTTAAGCTGCGGTGAAAGAGAACAATGGAGGTTTGCCTGTTCCAACCCCAAAAGGGCCGGAAAAAAAGGTAATTCTCACGCACTAATTGTTGAAACTTGTTTAGCGGCGTATACTTCTCATTCGTGGGTAGTTGATACGGGATCCACTAATCATGTTTGCTTCACGGGTTCAAACTGATCCGGCAACTTAGTGGGAGTGAGATCCTCATCACACTGGGCGATGCTACGAGAGTGGCAGCTGAAGCAGTGGGAGAAGTGCACCTGTATTTTGAAAACAGAGTTTTAATTTTAAGAGACGTTCTTTATGTTCCCAGTTTTAGAAAGAATTCACTTTCAGTTTCTAAAATTTTGTTAATGGATACTTAGTTTCTTCTAATAAGAATGACATCATTTCTTGAAATGATGAGTGTATCTGTTATGGGACATTGATGGACAATCTCTATACGATTAACTGTGCACACCACTCACGAAATGCATCCTATAACACATCGACTGTTTCAGATAAAAGAGAACGTTCATCAGACGTGAACGAGACACTTCTATGGCATCTTAGATTAGGACATATTAATCCAAAAAGGATTCAAAGGTTGGTAGAAGATGGTTCATTGGAGTCTCTCCGGGTTGAACTAATCTCAATCTGCGAATCATGTTTGGAGGGTAAAATGACCAAGAGGGCATTCGGAGCCAAGGGGAATAGAGCCAAAGAAGTGTTAGAAATCATTCACACGGATGTATGTGGTCCAATGTCAATCAAAGCAAGAGAAGGTTATGAGTATTTCGTCACCTTCATTGGTGATTACTCAAGGTACGACTATATTTTCCTTATGAAGCATAAATCTGAGACCTTTGACAAATTCAAAGAATTTAAGACTCAAGCAGAGAATCATAGGGAAAAATGTATAAAGTCTCTACGATCTGATCGTGGAGGCGAGTACCTCAGCGATGAGTTTTTGAACTACTTGTCAGATGAAGGGATTGTATCCCAACTAACTGCATCCGGAACCCCTCAACAAAACGGGGTTGCAGAGCGAAGAAACAGAACTCTTTTAGAAATGGTTAGATCAATGATGAGTTATGCGGATCTACCCAAGTCGTTCTGGGGTCATGCCTTGGAAACAGCGGCTTATATTCTGAACTTGGTGCCATCCAAATCGGTTCCCAAAACTCCCAAAGAATTGTGGACCGGGCGCAAGCCCAGTTTGAGACACATGAGAATTTGGGGGTGTCCGGCCTACGTGTTGGATAAGGAAGCCGGAAAATTGGATTCTCGATCAGAATTAAGGTTGTTTATAGGATACCCCGAGGGAACAAAAGGGTGTATATTCTATGGTCCCGAAGTTCAAAAGGTGGTAATAAGCACCCTCTTTAGATTTTTGGAAGAAGACTATATGAACGAAAGAAGACCCAGAAGTGAGATTACCTTAAATAAGCTAAGGGGGCTAACCTCAGTGTCAACTGTACAAGATGACATACCAAATGACACACTTACACAATCGGAACCTCGTCGTAGTGGGAGGGTGGTGAGACAGCCCGAGAGATTCATGGGGATAGGAGAGTCCTCGGACTTGATTCCCGGACAAGACGAATCAGACCCATGGACATATGACGAGGCAATCCAAGACAAGGTTGCGGTTTCTTGGCAAACAGCAATGAAAGCCGAAATGGGTTCTATGGATCATAACAGAGTGTGGGAGCTAGTCGAACCACTTAATGGGGTCAAACCCATTGGTTGCAAGTGGGTATAAAAGAGAAAAAGAGGACCAGACGGGAAGGTGGAAACCTTCAAGGCAAGGCTTGTGGCGAAAGGTTATACTCAGAAAGAAGGGATCGACTATGAGGAAACCTTTTCACCTGTAGCAATGCTCAAGTCCATCCGAATTCTCTTGTCGATTGCTACGCATCTCGACTTTGAAATCTGGCAAATGGATGTCAAGACGGCTTTCCTTAACGGAAGTCTTGATGAAGAAATCTATATGCAACAACCCCAAGGTTTCATTGAAAAAGGCCAAGAACACCTAGTTTGTAAGCTCAAGAAGTCCATTTACGGACTCAAACAAGCATCCAGAGCTTGGAACTAATGTTTTGATGATGTAATAAAGTCTTATGGGTTTGATCAAAATGAATACGAAAGTTGTGTGTACAAGAAGCATGTCAAAACCACATTGGTATTCTTAGTACTATACGTAGACGATATTCTGCTCATCGGAGACGATGTAAAGGTATTGTCAGATGTAAGGGCATGGCTTTCAAAACAGTTTGATATGAAGGTGTTGGGAGATGAATTTAATAAGGAAGATTTTGATTAGATCCCAAAACCCCTGAGTATGACATGTTCAGGATAATCTTGATAGTTGAGTCAGGATTCAGTTTTAGAGTATTCAGGATGTTATCTGCAAAATGTATAGTCACCAGATATAGATCAGGTTAGGTTCTGAAGATTCTGAAGACTCAGTAAGTTTCTGAAGAAACTGAAGTTTCAGTATGAAACTGAAGTTTCTGAAGTTTCAGTATGAAACTGAGAAACTGAAGACTCAGTGTGAAACTGAGAAACTGAAGACTCAGTGAGAAACTGAGAAACTGAAGACTCGGCAAGAAGACTTAGTATATCAGTCAGTATATATGTGAAGACTCAGAAGACACTGAAGACTCAGAAGACTCTGAAGACCCAGAAGACTCAGAAGACTCTGAAGACGCAGAAGATTGAAGACTGAAGACAAAGGATACTGAAGGCACAGTAATTACTGAAGACTCAGTAATGTACTGAATGCTCAGTATAAACCTGAATGTTCCGAGGCACTGAAAATATCTATCTGAAGGATTCAATACTGAGAAGAACGTGATTACTTAGAAAAATAGATATTGCCCAAGACATTCCCATGCAGACAAAAGGAACTAAGACAAAGTGTTGTTAAGGTTATATCACTCAGAGATATTGACCAAAAAGAGCCGTTGTGTTTATCCATTTAACTGAAGACAACAGTCAAAAAGAAAAAGACAGCACTATACTTTACTGACACTGAAAGCGACAGGTCACTGAAGCATGTCAGTAGTACTATGTTCCAGACTGCAAAAAGTGATGACCAGCTACATGAAAAGGCTATTGCCTAAAACATGCTAGGGAGTGTCAAACCCTAAATATAGACGTTCATCACACACCATAAGAGGAAACTCACGAAGCTATCTCTTCCAACGGATAGTTTTTCAAGAGTGACCTTGGTGTATGCCTATAAATACTTGTGACCATCTACATTGAAGGTTACGGGAAATTTGTAAGCAACTCAAGAGCTCAAACTTATTATTGCAAGTTGAAGCACTCGAAAACCCAAGAATTTCCCAAGTGCTTTATATCGAAGAGAGCTCATTCACTAAGCCTAGTCTTGATAAGATATATCCAAAGCTTAGTCGAGATATCCTAGTCTTTGAATTGTTCTTTATTGTAAAGGATATCTCATCCTAGTTGGAAACCAACCAAGAAACCCCAAACCCTTTGTAAGGTAGTTGGAGTGTGATTGTTGGGGAGTTGGAGTTGTAAAGAGTTAGTAAACTACATTGAGGTAGTCAGAAAGCTCTAGAGAAGAAGTGAGTAAACTATCTTGGATAGTCAGAAATCTTGTCTGTGTTTTGAGTAAGTAAACTACAGAGGTAGTCAGAAAGCTCAAAATAGAAAGGTTAGTAAACTACATAGGTAGTCAGAAAACCTTAGGAGGTGATTAGTGAATTTCTCTGAAGAGTCAGAGAGAGTGGACGTAGGAGCTTAAGTCTCTGAACCACTATAACTTGTTGTGTTCTTTGCTTTCTGTATTGCTTTGATTAACTGTTGCATGCCTTTAAACTAAAAGCATATTTTCACTAATATTCAGTTGGAATCAATCCACTGAAGTTGCATATAACTGAATCACAGCCTAATCACTATTCCATTAAAAGGAAGGTTTTCAGCAAAGCATAAAAATGAGTATAAACTTAGGGCCAACCATTCCGCACATCTGAGTAGCTATTCAAGCAACTCAGTATCTCTGATAACTCAGGATCAGTTGGGATTATCGAGGTTTAAAGCGACTTTCGAGGATCAGCATCTCGAGATAGACTTTGACTTAGGGCGATCTGTGCTTCTCAGGACCAAATCATCAGGACAATCTGACCCAAGCTGACCTCAGTAAAGAAAAGTTTTAAAATCACTAAACACGTGTATTCCCCCCCATACACGTGTAAGACTCATTTGCACCGGGACCAACAGAAGGACTTACGGGAAGCCGGGCACATCCTTGGGATCAAGATCACTCGAGATCGCAAGAAAAGGATGATAGGCTTATCGCAAGCTTCATATATAGACACTATCTTGAAGCGATTCAGCATGCAGGATTCCAAGAAAGGCTTCGTACCTTTCAGGCATGGAATCCATCTATCCAAGGAAATGTGCCCTAAGACACAAAGAGAGATAGATGACATGAAAGGCATTCCTTATGCTTCGGCTGTCGGAAGCCTTATGTATGCAATCTTTGTGCAGACGAGACCGATATACCGCTGCCGTTGGCATGGTGGCAAGATATCAAAGTAACCGGGGAAAGAACATTGATGGCGGTTAAAAAACATATTCAAGTATCTTAAAAGAACTCGAGATAGAATGTTGGTTTATCAGTCAGATAGTCTAATCCCCATCGGCTACACGGACTCGGATTTCCAATCAGACTTAGATTCCAGAAAATCTACCTCCGGTAGTGTGTTTTGCATGGGGGGAGGAGCCATGACATGGAGAAGCGTTAAGCAGAAATGCATCGCTGATTCTACCATGGAAGTCGAATATGTAGGCGCAGGCAGGCAAAAAGAAGCGGTTTGGCTCAAGAACTTCCTAGTGGACTTGGATGTAGTTCCGAATTTGCCCAGCATAATCATTGTTTATTGTGATAATGTCGGAGCAGTTGCAAATTCAAGGGAACCAAGAGCCCACAAGGCCAGCAAACACATTGAAAGGAAATACCATCTTATACGAGAAATCGTTAAGAGAGGAGATATAGAGGTGGCAAAGATCGCGTCAGAAGATAACCTAGCAGATCCATTCACAAAGGGTCTACCTCAGAATACATTTGAGAGACATGTGGAAGGAATGGGTGTCATGACCGTTGCCAATCTGCTTTGAGTATAAGTGGGAGATATTATTAGGTTCGTGTAGGTGACATCTAATGTCACGTATTAGGAACTACACGAGACATGTTGTAGTATACTTAAAAGCAGACTTTGAGTATAAGTGGGAGATTGTTGGGATTATATTGGAAAGTATGCTTTTACTTTGTATAATCAAACTGAATTTCGGTCTTATTTACTGAAATAAATTATTTATCACTGATGCTTTAAATATCATCGAATGTTACATATATTTATTGCATAACTGTTCAATAATTAGTACGTGTTACATTGTAGTTAATTTAGTGATACCAGATCACAGAAGATTAAATTAACAGTTCCTTGTAACCAAAAGTACACCATTCACGACCTAGATGGAAATGAACAATCCATCGTGAAAGGTTGAAGTGTAAGGCTCAGATTGGCTTGTCTTGACCAAGAGATTACACTAGTGCATGACTAATGCACTGAATAGGACCTACAGGAGGACAAATTCTTCAGCACTGAACTAGGAAGAATTAGACCTCAGTGGTTCGTTATTTCTTAATCCTCGTCCCTTAAATAGGATCGCGTGTGGTTAGTAATTATTGCTTTGACTTATTACGGGTAGAGAATCAACGAGATTTAATACTTTATATCTTGGGCAATATTATTGGTCACATGCGATTGCTAAGATTTAATACGAAGAATCGTGTGCAAGTACCCTAAAGGTTTAATACTTTATATCTTCCATATTATTGCTAAGATTTAATACTTTATATCTTCCATATTATTGCTAAGATTTAATACTTTATACCCTAAAGAATCGTGTGCAAGATTTAATACTTTATATCTTCCATATTATTGCTAAGATTTAATTCTCCTAAAGGCCCCTCAAGTAGCCCAAACATAAAGTCCAATAACTGAAAAGGTGTTTAAAAATAAAATAAATTTTTGTTGCTATTTTTTCTCATTTTTTCAAAAAATATAAATAAAAGGGGAGAAAGATTTTCTTTGAATTTTGTTATGGAATGGAGATATGTATTCTTGGAATACAAGATTATCTCATTAAATTCAAGAAATCTCCCACTTGGTTATTTATATGAAGTTTTCGAAAATTTTGAAAGAATAAGGGAAAGAAAGATTTTCTTGATTTTCTTGAAAATATATTATGGAAGATATGTATTCTCGTAATACAGGTATATCTCATAAATTCAAGAAGATCCAAATCTTGGAATCTTTATCCTTGTTTTTTCGAAAATAATCATAACAAGAGAAGGTGGGATTTTTATGGAATATTTTAATTATGGAGAAAAGAATATATGAGATATATTCAAGATTTCTTGGAGATCAAGAAAAGATTTTTCCTCCCTATTCCATGATAAAAAATCGGCCACCACCTATCTATAAATAGGGGATGATTTCTTCATCCCCAAGTACAATTTCATGTGCTGGAAAAATTAGCAAATCCACAAAGGTGGTGCAACAAATTTTTATTTTCCCTTTTGTTAATTGTTCGTGAGTTTCCTTCCACCGGATTGACGAGCAAGGACTAGGGAATACTTGGGAAGGTTTTTTGGTGTGTTCTTATCGACCGAGTCCATTGCCATTCCAAGAGGTAAGTTCACGTAAACCCAGAGCAATTCATCGTAGGATTTATGTGAACTGTTTATATGCATGATTTGTTGTTGAATTATTATTTGAATTAATATAGGATTAATTCATGCTAGTAATAATTGTTGGAATTAAATTTGTATTTAAATATTCATCCAGAATAGATCCGGGCAATTAATTCCCCAACAAATTCATCTTGGAGATCTTCTTCATCATCATTATCTGCAATAGAATCACTAGAAACATGTATAGGGACATTAGTTGGGTCTACGGCGGGGATGATTTGGTGAGATGTTTGAATCATCTCGAGATTCTTTGCATATCTGCTTCGATTATCAGTGTTCCCCCGAAACGAGGATGGTTCGGGTTATTCTTTATGTCATTTATGCAGCTCCTTCATTGACAGTTGTACGTACCTTAGGGTTTGACTGACCTGGTGAATCATCAAGGTCAAAGTTGGTAATATACACAGTGATGTGTTTTGAATCCTTTCCTTTGAGCCTCAACTGATCCATTTTTAGGGTTTCTGGTCCATCAGGTACATCTTTTTCTGCGCCAGATTTCTCCTGATCAGATGTTGACTCATCAAAGACCACACGAGGTGTCTCTTCCACAACTAGGGTTTGTTTGTTAAAAACCCTAAATGCTTTGCTGGTTGAGGAATATCCTAAGAATATGAAATGATTATGAAAAGTGACTCTTCCCATTGTTTTGAATGAAACATGTAAACACAAAGTAAAACTCGAGAACGATTCATAAGGTGTTTTGAAGTGAATCTTAGTCAGAGAACATATGTTCTGGGTATGACATGCAGTGTTGATTGCTTCTGCCCAGACATGATTATGTGTTGAATGTTCAGCTAACATGGTGCAAGCAGCTTCTTTGAGTGTTTTGTTTCTCCTTTCTGCTACGCCATTTTGTTGTGGTGTTCTGGCAGCTGATGTCTCATGTTGTATACCAAACTCAGAGAAAAAATTAGATATAAATCTGTTCAAGAATTATTTACCTTTATCCGATCTAATTTTCACTATGCTGAGACCCTTTTCATTCTGAATCTTCTTGAGAAGTTCAGGTAGCTTTGTTGTAGTTTCATTCTTCTTATACAATAATACAACCCAGGTGAATTTGGTGTAATTGTCCACGACCACCAGAGTGTATTTGCGTCCACTGAAATTAAGAGGCGTAACTGGTCCAAATAAATTCATATGGAGCAGTTGTAATACTCTGCTGGATGGAAGAGAAGGAATCTCTTTGAATGAAGCCTTAACTTACTTTCCCTTCTGACATGCGGCACATGTCTGATCCTTAGAGAAAACTTCATTCGGGAGACCTTCAACCAAAGACATCCTTGCTATCTTGTTAAGAGTCTTAAAGTTCAGATGACTCATTCTCTTGTGCCAGAGCCAGCTGGCGCTTTTGGTACTCTTAACAATCAAGCATGCATTTCTTGAATAACTGTCCCAATCTGCAGTGTAGATGGTTCCTTTTCTGGAGCCAGTTAGCAGGATCTGCCGAGTAACTCGATTTCTAATTGTGCATTTATCTGTCAAGAACTCAACACTAAAACCGTTGTAGCAGAATTGTGATACAAATAATAGATTGTGCCTTAAGCCATCAACATATGAAACACCTATAATTTGTACATCATCATTCACTAAGGTTCCAACTCCTCTGGTAAAACCAAAGTTGTCGTCACCAAAGAGAACTCGTAGTCCTGGTTTCTGAATGTAATTGCTGAGGAGATGTTGACTTCCAGTCATGTGCCTTGAGCATCCACTATCTATGTACCAGATAGTTGCTTGTACACCACGCAAACCTGCGAACAAATCAGATTTTAGGTACCCCAGTAGAATTGGGTCCTGGGTGGTTAGCTGTACCTTTCGGGATCCAGACAAACAAGGCATTTCTATTATAATCTTCAAGATCAGAAGACCTTATTTGTCTCTCATACACATCTACATAATCATACATCTCATCATGTGCATTTTGATCAGTATGATTATCAGTGTGAGCCCTAGATGAATCAGAAGACTTGAGATTTTTCTTGTTAACTGGTCTTCTTTTAATCCAGTGGGGCTCAGGTGCAGTAGTCCTAGGTTTCTGATTGTAAGGGTAGGTACGACTGCTACCATCAAAAGATTCATATCTTTTCTGCACAAATGGCTTGATCAGTTTACCCTTAGCTTGCTGGTTAGCCAGCTTGGACTAAGTCGACTTCAGCTGGGACTTTCCCCTGCGAGATGGTCCAGGCTGAGGCCTACTCTACTGATTGGCCTGAGGTCTCTTCAGAAGAACAAGATTCTTCTGTTGATTCCTCGGCTGGTGTCTGATCAGTTGGGGTCCATTTTAGTTCCCTTTCTGATCCGCACTCACCTTGCCTGATTAGTTGATCCTTTTTCCTTATCTGATACATATTTGGCATCGTTTGTATCTTTATCAGAAACTCGTTTGGTTACACTTTTCTGATGTGAACCAGATGGGACTTTTGAGGATCCAGAAGGGTTCTCATACTCAATTTCCTTCTTATCAGTTGGCGCATGAGAATAGTTGTTCAAATTCTGAACAGTTTTAGATGATTTTGTGAAAACCTTTATTTTCTTATGCAAATTGTCGTCAATGACTTTTAGATTCTCATGCATTCGGAAGAGTTCATCAAATTTAGCCTGAAGGACTTTGAGATCTCCTGCTTGTTTAAGATTGCTAGCTTGCTATTCATTAATCGATCTTCCCTGATCAGAAGAGCCAACTTTTAGAACATTCAGTTCTATGGTCATCTAAAACAGTTTCGATCAATTTTTGTTCAGCAGTTCTACTTTTCTTGCATTCTTTTACAACATTCTCTGTCCTTAGGAAACTAGAGGATATTATTTCAGACGCAACTGAGAAACAGACAGTGATTTTTTCTAGGTAGGCCAAATTCCTTGAAGAAGACTACGTCTTCAAGGAACAAGTCCGTAAGATGATAGAACTTGAAGAAATTCAAGAAACACAAACTAACAAGGAGACTAATGCCTTGTCAAAACAACATGACAAAGAATCGGTTGGACATAATACTCAGATAATATTCAGTATTGGTTTAATATTATTGTTTGTTTAATATTAAATGTATGACGTTACACTCATTAGAATATTATGTTTGATTGTTTGCATTGATTCTTATATGTGTTCCCTTGAGTCACTGTTGTCATTGAGTGAGTGAGAAATCAGATGACTTAAGCATGATTCTTAAATAGCCCCAATCGAGGATCATCAAGAAAGGGATATTGATTATGCAATGGATATTGGTGTGTGATCTGCATCATACTCTTAGAGAGTGTAGTAAGATCTCACTTACTACGAGATACTAGGTATCTCATGATGGATGCAAAAATGCCTTAGAGGGTATTGGTATACCCATCAGAGAAACCGTTTGATGTAGTTCCACTATATGTGTCTACGGGTGTCTCGGTTAGTGGGAGCGATGCGATACTCCTTTGACTTGAGGTCAATACGCACGACATGTGTGGAGTGATGAAC
The DNA here is from genome assembly GCA_037126765.1 of Stenogyne calaminthoides. Lineage (NCBI taxonomy): Eukaryota > Viridiplantae > Streptophyta > Magnoliopsida > Lamiales > Lamiaceae > Stenogyne > Stenogyne calaminthoides. The sequence goes on along the minus strand of JBBCBC010000016.1, from coordinate 18,808,279 downwards.
TTTGACCATGGCCGATGCTTGCACCCGTCTATGGGTAAATATGGCTTGGATTGGGTTCATCACGAAGTGCATGTGCGTGGTAGTTGAGCCAAGAAAATGATTCATTCCTTAAAGTGGATTTAGAAGAATACTCATGTTCTCATCATAATTGGATCTAAGTCATTGGCCAATGCACGTCAACTTAGACTTTGCGACTAAGTGTGACACTAATGATCAATTAGTGATTTGAGATAAATTGATTAAGTTATTTGAATAGACACTTCATCATGTTCAAGACTAATCGAGTATTCGTGAATGAAAGGAGGAAATCGCAATTGCCCACGTTTCACTTACAGGTAGTTGCATGTTTCTCGCAACGTACCTCATATATTGAGAATGTTTGATTTATTGACTAGGGTTCAATTAAGACCATTAGTTTGACTAATCGCTCGGTATATTAGGGCCTATGGGTCACACAACAGGTAGTTCCCTTTTACGGATTATAGTTGGTTGATTGAATGTGAAATTGGATTTAATATTTAATTTATGGAGATGTAATTAATAATAGATTAATTTGGAATTAATTATTATTAATATTTAATTAAATTGGATTTAATTAAATAAGAATTCCCAATAATTATATTTGGAATATAATTGTAGGATTTAATGTATATGGAAATAAATCGTAGAGATTTTCATATAAGACATTTAAATTCGTAGAGATTTATATTTAGGGAATTAAATTAAAAGAAAATAATTTAATTCAAGATTAGGGATTTTATTTCCCTAATTGGGCTAGCTTGGGAAATAAGCTTAGCCTCCCTATATATACAAGCTATTGGGATTCACAAACAGTATCACTTCATATTTTCTCCATAAAATTTAGAGTTTCGATTTTCCTAGCAAATATGTCTCGGGATTCAACGCTGGCAAATCCGTGCAAATCCGTGATTGGGGATTACGTGGATACCGTAGTAGAGAAATCTGCTCTCGAGTTACTGTAAGATTTCTCGTTATGATTATTGTAATCTGTATGCAATTAATTGTTCGTTGTTGGTGAACTTTAATTTCCACTGCGCATGTGATTACGTGTTTTACGTGCCTCTATATTCCAACAAATAGCATAGTTCAAACTCCTGCTCAAGAAATAGTGGCAAATGGCAAAGTACAAACCTACAAAGCTAGGTTGGTGGCGAAGGGCTATAGTCAACGCGAAGGCATTGACTATGATGAGACCTTCTAACCAGTTGCAAAGATCAAGTCCAATTGAATTTTACTTGCGATAGCAGCACACTATGATTATGAGATTTGCAGATGGATGTCAAAACAGCTTTCCTCAATGGAAACATTGATAAGGAAGTGTTTATGACTCAACCGGAAGGTTTTATATCAAAAATCAAATTCTAATCTAGTATGTAAGCTAAAGATATCCATTTATGGATTGAAGCAAGCTTCTAAGAGTTGGAATATCCTATTTGATGAAGCTATCAAGTCTTTTGACTTCATCATAAATTCAGAAGATCCTTGCGTTCATTGTAAACATAATGGGAAGAATATTATTTTCATAATCGTGTATGTCAATGACATATTGATTTTGGAAAACAATATCTCGTTAATGCAGTCCATTAAAGATTGGTTGTCAAAGACCTTCATAATGAAGGATCTTGTTGAAGCCTACTACATCTTAGGGATCAAGATGCACATGGATAGATCCAAGAAGATGTTGAGGCAGTCACAGTCCACCTATGTAGACAAGGTGATGAAGCGTTTTAAGATGGAGAACTCTAAGAGAGGGTCTCTATCGGCAAATCATGAGATAAAGCTATCAAAGAAGGATTATCCTTCTGTTGAAGCTGATATCAAGCAGATGAAAGATGTCCCATATGCATATGCAATTGGGTCAATAATGTACGCCATGACTTGCACAAGGCCAAACGTGGCCTACGCTATCAACATCGTTGGTAGATACCAACAGAATCCGAGTGAGTCTCACTGGATTGTTGTCAAGACCATTCTGAAGTATCTTAAACGAACTAAAGAATGTCTCCTCATCTATGGTGGACAGTCAGAACTAGTAGTGACTTGTTATGTTGACAAAAGTTTCCAATCCGACTGTGATGATTACAAATCACAGTCAAGTTACGTTTCACTCTCAATAATGAGGCGGTCAGTTGGAATAGTTCCAAGCAAGTCGACCGCAGATTCAAAAACCAAAGCTAAGTACATTGCTGTATCAGAAGCCTCAAGGAAACTGTCTGGATTTTATAGTTCTTAAGAGAACTAGGGGTAGTTCCGAGTGCCAGTTGTCTAATAAAGTTGTGTTGATACGACGCTGGTGTGATTGCGCAAGCAAAGGAACCGAGATCAACAAACAAAAGCAAGCATGTACCCAGGCTTATCATTTGATCCGAAAGATCATAGCGATAGGAGAAATATATTTAAAACATATTCCCACATATTTAATATGGTAGATCATTTCACCAAAACACTGAATGCTCATGTACACACTAGACATTTGATGGTCTAGGGATTAGACATGTAGGTGATTGACTCTAGTCCAAGTGGGAGATTGTTAGTGTTAGTGACCTAGAGACAATCTATTGTAAGGACATAATACTCGATGATATTCTGTTTGATTTAATATTATAGTTCTTCTAATATTAATGTATGGCAATACACTTGTTTGAATATTATGCTTGATTGTTTGCATTTATTCATTCAAGTGTTCCCATGAGTCATTGCTGTCATTGAAGTTGTGAGAACTCAGATGACTTAAGCATGATTCTCAAATGGCCCCCGATCAAGGATCATCAAGAATGAAATATTGATAATGCAATTGAGATTGGTGTGCGATCTGCATCATACTCTTAGAGAGTGTAGTAAGATCTCACTTACTACGAGATACTAGGTATCTCTTGATGGATGCACAAATACCTTAGAGGGTATTGGTATACCCATCCGAGAAACCATTTGATGTAAGTCCACAATATGTATCTACGGGTATCTCGGTTAGTGGGAGCGATGAGATACTCCTTTGACTTGAGGTCAATACGCACGACATGTGTGGAGTGATGAATTTTGACCATGAACGACGCTTGCACCCTTCCATGGGTAGATATAGCTTGGGTTGGGTTCATCACGAAGTGTATGTGCGTCGTAGTTGAGCCAAGAATATGATTCATTCCTCAGTGTGGATTTAGAAAGAATGCTCATCTTCTCATCATAAATGGATCAAAGTCATCGGCCAATGCATGTCAACTTAGACTTTGTGGCTAAGTGTGACATACATGATCAATTAGTGATTAGACATAATATGATTAAGTTATTTGAATAGACACTTCATCATGTTCAAGACTTAATCGAGTATTCACGAATGAAAGAAGGAAATCTTAATAGCCCATGTTTTAGTTAAAGGAGGAAATCTTAATCGAGTATTCGCGAATGAAAGGAGGAAATCTCGCAACGTACCTCATATATTGAGAATGTCTGATTTATTGTCTAGGGTTCAATTAAGACCGTTAGTTTGACTAATCGCTCGATATATGAGAGCCTATGGGTCACACAACAAGTAATTCCCTTTTACTGATTATAGTTGGTTGATTAAATGTTAAATTGAATTTAATATTTAATTTATGGAGAATTAGTTAATAATAAATTAATTTAGAATTAATTATTATTAATGTTTAATTAAATTGAATTTAATTAAATAGGATTCCCAATAATAATGTATGGAATATTATTATAGGATTTAATATATATGGAATCAAATCGGTAGAGATTTGATATACATAGGAATTAAATCCGTAGAGATTTTGTACATGAGAAATAAATCTAAGAGATTTATTTTATAAATATTAGGAATTTTATTTCCTGATCAGGTTCCCTATATATACAAGCTCTTGGGAATTCACAAACAACGTTAATTCATTATTCTCTCCATAAGATCTAGAGTTAGAATTTTCCTAGCAAATTCATCTCGGGATTCAATGCTGACAAATCCGTGCAAGTCCGTGATTGGGGATTACGTGGATACCATAATGGAGAAATATGAATATGATTTACTGTAAGGTTTCACTTTATGTTTACACGTATTTAATTATGCAATTAATTGTTCATTGTTGGTGAACTGTTTATTTCCGCTGCACATGTATTACGTATTTACGTGCCTCTAAATTCCAACAAGATGTACCGGTCTCTTGTCCCGTGCTCGCCCGAAGGGTGGGCACAGACGTTCTCCTTCGATCTGTTCGTCTTTGGAGGGAAGTGTAGATTTTATTCGTAACCAACTCATGCTCGCCTGGATAGGAGAGTAGAGCTTGTTCACTGTTGAAAGTGAGTTAGGAGGCAAAGAATTCGCTTATGATGGAGAGAAAATGCTATGTTCGTCAAGGGCTCTTCAAATGTCTCGTGCAAGTTTAGTTGTGATAATACCTTATAGCTACTGGGCTCACCTCCTAATCATTGGCCTTCTGCTCGGCCTTTTCTTGTGCTCGCCTGTCGTTGCGAGCACGTGCTCTATCTCTGGGTGGGCACTAGTGAGCACATGGTGTGCTCATGTGGTCGTGCAGGGTGCTGGCCTGCCTGGCAAGCACCTGTGCAGGGCATGCGCTATTTGCTCACTGGTCCATGTGTTCGTCCGGCGAACACGTGGCGGGGGATGTTTGACCGGGTACAACAGTTCAACTAAGAATTTTTTAAAATAATGACTTTATTAATTTTTTTTACAAACACTATCAATTTTTACTATTATTCTATTTTTCATAACCACTAATTTTAATAACTTTTTTAAAAGAATAATTTTTTTCAAATGTTCAATTGCGTTTAGGATGGAATGGTACATTCCTTTTATTTTATATTAGCACGTAACCCCACGTATTACGTGGGATTTTAAATAATTTTATTAATTTTAGCTAAAATATTTTAAATATTTAATTAATTTAATTACATTTATAATTTTTATATTTCAATATTAGGGTAAATTGTGTGAAACCCCCATGTGGTTTGAAAAATCGGTTTCAAACCCCCCCTTAATTTGAAAATTGCTTGAAACCCCCTCGTGGTTTTAAAAATGTGGTGTGAAACCCCCATTTTCATTGAGATAATGGAGAGTGTACTACACTCGCCCTTCATGAGAATTTTGATGTGTTTTCTTCATCTTTTTTTATTTAAAAATGAAAAAATTACCCTCCATTAAATTATATTAAGTTGGGTCTGACTTCAAGTCTTTATATTTTTATAATCTTAAATTTTTATATAGTTATTTAATTATTATCTATAAAATATTGTAAAGTGACGAGACTAATATTTTATTCCTCTCTATCTCTAATTATTATTAATATATCATTAAGTATATAATTTATATTAATAATGAAGTTAGAAATATTAAGAAAAAAAATTACATTGAAATAAAAATATTAAGTAAAAAAAAATAGGATTTTTATGAAGTTGGTATTTTGTCTCAATGTGCTAGTCCTAAATAATAAAATATAGTTTGATTGGATGAAAGTCATATTTTGCTTCGATTTCATTTGCACAAGGAATGAATATTTTTTTAATGAACGGATTATTAATATATAAATTATATACTTAATGTTATATTAATAATAATTAGATGCAGAGAGGAATAAAAAATTAATCTCGTCACTTTACAATATTTTATAGATAATAATTAAATAACTATATAAAAAATTAAAACAATAAAAATATAAAGACTTGGAGTCAAACCCACTTAATATAATTTAATGAAGGGTGTTTTTTTTTTCATTTTTAAATAAAAAAGATGAAGAAAACACACTAAATTTCTCATTAAGGGCGAGTGTATACACTACTAAAAATACCCCTTATAGTGACGTTTTCTTGGTGACGCTTATAAATAAGAGTCACAATATATAAGCATAGTGACGCTCCTATTGTTTGTTACATATTGTGACGCTTTATGATGATTTTCAGGCCTTTAAAATCCGAGTTCAATTCCCAGATAGCGCAGTAATACATTTAATTATCTATAGTGACGCTTTATAATTTGAAATATATTGTACCCTTGAAAAATTTAAATGGCCGCCCATAACACGCTAATCTCCTATCCAAATTCATTACTTCCCTCTTAAATATTTTAATTCACAGCGCCAACAGATTTTTATTTTTATTTCTGTAGAGCCATTATTCCGTTTCCCTAATTAAATTAACTAATTACGTACTATTCCCTTCCCTTCAACCCTAATGACGCACTATTCCCTCCCCGCCCCACTATCACGAAGACGACGACGGCAGATCGGCGGATCAAATCTTCACTCTCATCAGATCACACAATGGAACCTTAGTTTTGCGGCGCCCCCAATTTCGTTTTCTGATTAAATATTAATCCCTCTCGCCGCGCGCCCTACTTCATTTCTCAGTTCCTAAGATGCGTTCTGAAATCATCTTTTGAATAAGGTGCGTTATAATTGTTTGCGTGATAATTGTTTGATGATTGTTTTTGTGTGAAATTAGTTTTAGTTAGAGAATTATATTAGGTATTAGAGATTATTTATGGATTCAATTTAGAACAATTACAATTTTTTGTTTTTGTCTTTGATGGTATTTTATAAGCACCACCGTAGCAGTACAAGAACCTAATTTTATTTCACTTTATTTTAACATGATCACAGAGAAATTCTTCATCGTATTTTACATTTCATTCATATTTAACCAGATCGGGATTGACTATTCCAATTTTCAATTTCGATGGATTTACTTGAAAAAACAGAGCAAACGACTCTCTTTTCAAGGTGTTTGGACTTGTTTTTAAAATCCCCAATTCTAGGGTGTTCGTTGTCGCCGGGATTTTTGTTTGATTGATTTACTTGAATAAATCTGTAATCGCTTTAATAATTGTTTACTGCATATAATTTTGGTACTACTAGTTAGAGTAAGTGTGTTTTTTTATTGTTTGGCAAGATTGATGTGACTGCGGGATTCAAGATGCATATTCACTTAATCGAAATTTTCTTTGGAGTGAATTTAATAGTTCCAGCTATAACATAGATTTTGTGAATAATCAAATGATCACTTTAAAGAGAAATTATGTTAACGTTTTAAAAGTTAATTCCATGCAGCATATGTGGTATCAGTTTAACAACATGTCTACATCGCTGTCACAATTAATTAGTTGTTTAGTATTTCTCTTGTGAACCTGCATTCACGTGAACTTTATTCTTCGAAGTCATTTTATTATCATCGATCAAGATCGTTAGTATCGTATGATACGCACTATCAGCCTATCTTTAAAAAAAAAAAAAAAAATAGTTTGTTATTATAGTGATATTACTTATGCATAACAATGATACTTGATAAAAAAAAAATACAAGTGAACTCGAGTTCACATAAATTTTTATCCTAGGGGTTTGTGTTTTGCTTTTGAGAATAAGCTGATAATTTAAATAACACCGTAGCAGTACAACAACATATAGACTTTGGTAATTTGATGATTAATTATCATTTGCTTATATCGCATGAATGAGATAAACCCTTGAGCAAAAGAATTATGACTTTGGTAAATTGATGATTAATTATCATTTGCTCTTCTCAAAACAAACATTCTCTGTATTAACATTTTATTTTATTTTTCTACAACTCAGATTCAGTTTGATGAAAGATGAAATAATAGTACAACAGTATATGCTCTACAAAGCACATACTGTAATGCATCATAAAGTAATTTAAGATACTTAATTAATCAAAGTTGAAGAACAGAAAAATAAAAAAAAAAAAAAAGTATCTACATTCATATGAAAGAAGCAGTAGTAAACCAAACAATAAATTGTACTTTTCTAAAACTAGGTTAGATTCAATGATATTTGTTATAATCCTATGCAACAAGAGTCGAACAACTAGCTTTCGGTAATGCAGCAAATTTATCTTAAGAATAATCTAGCCATCTACAAAAGCACCAGTACCTAATGCATATCACAGGCTCTATTATGTATTTGTTATGTTGTTTAAAGACTATTAAAATAAGATAAAGAGTGTCACTATTTGAGATATGCATCGCTTTATGTACTTCCAAGGCGTTTACTAAGATTATTAAGTGGAGTTGAAGGAAACAAAGTTAAAGATTACTTTAATGTTATTTTGATTATTAAAGTTGTGTATAACATTAGGCAAATAATTATATTTGTATATTAATACATTGAAGTTGAACCTTTTCATCAAGTTCTTAACTCCAGGCATTTATTATCTTATAGATGTAGAGTGCCATTAATTTGTGTTTTGTGAAGACATAATTTGATCTCCTTTAGGGTAATTGACATTATAATACTAGTTTTTCTATTGTTTAAAGAATAATAATATTATTTTACACAGGTTGGAGCAAAGGTTCTTTTAAATGGTATTTTTGCAAAAGGCATCATTGATAGTTTAGAAAATGGAGAATTATTAGGACCTGAATGGTGTGAGGTGAAAGTTATTGTGATAATTAAATATGAGGAACCATTAATCCAAAAAGCTGGAGGTGTCAAAGTTATTGCACAAGCTATAGGACATAGCATCATTTGGTCAAAGCATTTGGTAAGTTTGTATTGATAATCTTTCATTTGTTTTAATTTAGTTCCTTTTAATTTTAAGTAACAATTATTTTCCTTTCATTCGTTATTATAGGGTCAACTGGAAGATGCAAGATAAGGAAAGTGCAGCAAAATGGATTTTATCACACATAGTATAGGTGTAATTTTTTTATTGAACTAAAAGTTTTGGTACATTTGTTTGGATTGGTCTTGATTGATAGTTGTTACAATATGTTTCCATGATGTTACTTTTTTTATATCAATTGTGAATGACAATATTTTTTCTTGATATATAGTTGATTGTTTCGTGTTTACAAGTTAATGACAATATTTTATTATTATGATATTTATACATACTGTTACAAATGATTTAAAATATTAAATTATTCTATATGTTTGAGCAGGTATAAGGATATAATTATATGTATAATTTCCCCTATATGTGACACCAAACGAGTTAGTTAAGTTAGTTATATATGTCCTAGTGACGCAAAAAAGCGTCACAAAATATTTATCGTGACACGTAATGGTGTCACAAGACAATGAGTTTATGACACATTTAAGCGTCACTAAACGATGTAGTGAAGTTAGTTATATATAACCTAGTGACGCAAAAAAGCGTCACAAGACAACATGTTTATGACACATTTAAGTGTCACTAAACACGGTTGTTAAGGTAGTTATAAGTTTTAACGTGATGCGAGAAAGCGTCACTAAAGCGTATTATGGTGACCCCAAATAGCGTCACCAAACAGTGTTATTATAGAAGACTAATGTGACGCATATAAGAGTCACAGTAGACATTCGTCGTGACGTTTCTAGGCGTCACGATAACAGGTTGTTAAAACGCCAAATCAAGTGACGCTAGAAAAAGCGTCACTAAAAGTAAAAGCGTCACTATAGACTAATTTTAGTGACGCTTTTGCGCGTCACTAAAACCAATTTTTCTAATAGTGGTAGTACACTCTCCTTCATCCTAACACAAATAGGGGTTTCACACCACATTTTTAAAACCACGAGGGGGTTTCACGCAATTTTCAAATCACAGGGGGGTTTGACACTGATTTTTCAAACCACAGAGGGGTTTCACGCAATTTACCCTTTAATATTATTTGTATATATTTTCATTCATTTCTTATTCTAAATTACTTCCTCCCATTAATATTAGATGTCATATTCATTTTAGTATTATATAGAATTTACATAATACATATCGTTTTGACATTTTCATCCACTATTATCTCATATATACCCCTAATGATTATTTTTCATGGTTATTAAAATTTTCAAATTTTCTAAAAATATGTTGTGTGAATATTTTTTCCAGCCAATAATATTTATTGTTATAAATATTTAATTATAAAAAACTAAGATTAATGTTGGCATAAGAAAATTTAAATGATCATGAAAATTAATTATTATGGATATATATATGATATAATGAGGGGAGAAATATCAAAACGACATTTATTATATAAATATTCTAAAAGACTAAAAAGACATTAAGAAGAATGGGAGGAAGTAATTTAGAATAAGAAATTAATGAAAATATGCACATACAATATTAGAAAAAAAATCACGTCTATAATTAAATTAATCAAAATAATTAAATATTTGAAGTATTTAACAAATAAGCAGTTTATAAAAAGAAAAAGAAAAAAGAGGGGCCCAAAAGTGACCCGTACAAGAGAAAGATAAAAGTTTATAGCCCTAAAGTGACCATGAAAACGAAGAAAATAAGTAAAAAAAACTAAGCCCAACGATCAGCCCAAGACTCTAATAGATGCATTTTACGCAGTAGCTCATCATCGATGGCGAAAGCAGCTTGTGAATGGGCTTTAGCTATGTCCACCGCCTCTGAAACAGATGGAATCGGAGGTAGCGTAGTCGCTCGCGCCCGAGTATTATATGGGGGGACTAGAGCAATAGGCTTTTGCTTTGTTCCTCCACGAGGTCTGCCGACCTTTTTGTTCGTCTTCCCCACTAGTGATTTCTCCGGTAAACTCGAGTGGGTCATCCGAAAAATCCTCCACTTCGGCATCCAATTCCGAAGCTGTATTTTCATCCCCCACAGGCGGTACTATGAATGAATTCGAGGTAGCAGGTGGGGGTGAGACATGTAGTCGTGTTGGCGATGCTGCCTTCTTCTTCTTAATGGTTTCCCAATCCTCCGAGTCCTGGTCATGATCCTGCTCTTTCTCCCCGTGGATACCATGTTCCTGCCCTACCTCAGAGGGGACGACTGTAGTTGTAGTACCATGTTTATCCAAGTTCTGCTCCTCCTCAACACCCAACTCCCCAGTATGATTGGGAAGGTTCTCGTCCTCTCCGACCTCCTGCATTTCAACATCATTCAACTTACCCGCCACTGTATCAGAAGGCCCTGTATCTCGAGTGTCCCCCGATTGGATAGTAGTGTTGTTATTCTTTTCCGTAGGCGCCTTTTGAGTCTATGTCCTCTGTTTATTTCCTTTGTAGGAGGTTTGTATTTGTCATCTGGCTTCCCCTCCGGCTGATTTCCTCCAAGAGCACGACAGTTGTCGACCAAGTGGCCAATTATCTGACAGTGAGTATAAAATTCTGGGTGTTGCTCATATCCTACTGAAGCAATCGAACAATGTCCTGATCTTTCGTACATAATATTATACTCTTTGCCTTTCCGAAGATCCAGTTCAATTAAGACACGAGCGTAGTGGTACATAGTTCTGTTTCGTGTGTGTTCATCAATGTCACCACTGGACCCAGGGCGGATGCAATTTTTTCTATAATGGGCACATAGAAGTATTCCATTGGCAATTCGAAGATACAGACCCATACATTTACAATCGGGGAGCTCACCTAGTAAGGGTTGAATTCTGGCACCCATTATTTAAGTCTGATTGTACCAATTTCAAGGGGCCATGAGTGCTTCAAAAAAGATCCTGTCTGTTCCTTCAGGTTATCTATATGGATGTTGAAGTAACCCCTACCCAAGGTGACGAGTTTTCAATTTCCCGTAATATTCCAGCTTTTGTCTAGAAAAGTTTTAAGCTCTATAGTTGGAATCGGCTTAGCACCTGACTTCAGTAAAATATGTCCAATGACAGAATTTTGCAAATCACGGACCCCTTGCCTATGTACCGAATCATCAGTGTAAACTGAAAATACTCACACTTTCGAACTGGTGCAGCCGACAAAGTATTTGGAGCATGCACAAAAGTATTCTATTGTGACCACCCCTTCATCGTGAATCTCAATTGCAGAATGACCATTGTGTACAGCCTGTTGGGGACCGTAATTAGCTGCAATACTCACACCAGCAGGTTGTGTACCAGCCAGAATTCCAGTTGTTGCAGCCCCCAAACTCAACCCAGAAGTATGCATATCAGAATCAGGCTCCAAATTCTCAACTAATGCTGAACCAGGAACAGCAGTACCAGGAATCATGTGCAAAGCACCAGAGTTATGAATATACGCATTTTCAGAACCAGAAATGAAGTGTTTTGCAGAATTATCAGAGACGACGTCCAAACGAACCAGATAATGTAATATTCGGCATAACAGCAGGATTGATCATACTACCAGCCCCACATTCGAAATTAACCCAGAAATTGAACCAGAATTTGTATTACCAGACCCAAAATTCAATAACCCAGGCATTGAACCAGACTTCGTAGGTGTTGTGCACTAAAATATATGGATTAAGGTTTAATGATGTGGCTTGATGATTTTAGTTACACAAATAATAAATGTGTAAAGTAGATAGTATTAGTGTTAGATGATGGATTGAGAGAATAAGAGCTTGAGTAATAAATTTGCAAGAGTTTGGGTGTGTTCTTGAATTCTCTAGTGTTCTTGGTCATAAATGACCCATATTTATAGGGTTTGGGAGAGTGGATCTCACTCTCCCCGGTTACAAGTACAAGGAGCCGAAAGTGACTCTGCAAAACATTAAATACTACAAGATTGATGTGACTAAGGTCGGAGGTTGCTTGAGAGGTCGCCCGGAATATCGGGCCTTTCGATACCTCGCTGGGACGTCGCCCAAGATAATCCCAAATAATCAGGGAATTAGCCTTGAAAGTACTTCTAGACATTCATCATTGTTGTCCTTTACTGACATCCCTCTGATTAAGGCCATCCTTAGGTATGCTCCTCGGCGCTGCTTGTCTGACACTAGTCAAATCGTAGTTAAAGGTCCGTACTATAGTCAGCTATCGACCTGCAATGTGGATCTAACCCTCATTTTCCTATTCGATGAGCTGCTGCTTCGCCTCCCTTTAGCGAGGTGTTATACTTGTGTAGAATTCAGTTTGGTTTATTGACCTCTTTCCAGGTCGGGCCAGACCTCGCGCTCTTAGGCATACAACAATAACCCCTAGCTTATTCGCCTATGCTCGCTATGGGGGATGAGCTATCTTCTTCGGTCATTAATGCGAGCTGCGAATTCAGAAAGCTTCTTGGGTATGTTTGAACGTTGTCTTGGAAATCGCTTGAAGCGATGACTGCTTGTCTCGACTTTCCCGCCTACTTATAGTCTGTAATGATGGCGCGTGAGCTGACCCGAAATGTCGCGGTCCAATCAGCTTCAACCTTGAAATCCCCTATAAATATTCCCTTTCCCCTTCATTTCCCATTTTTCGCTGAACCAAGATCTCGAGAGCTCCACTTTTCCGACGATTTTCGTAATCTTGCAACATTCGGGCCTTCCGTTCGATCCAGAGAATCCCTAAGGTAAAGAAAACCCTCTTTCTCCCTTCATACTATCCTTTTTCACTTGATCTATGGAACCCGTGAATCGAAAGGACTCTGGGAGCGTGACCGAAAGCTTAGCCCCTATTACCGTGATCCGCCGGCGGCGTGGCCGCGGTAGGGTCGAAGCGTTGATAGTTGACGTTTCTTCAGAGACGGTGAGTGAAGCATCTGTGCCGGTTAGGGGAGAGGTCACCTCAAAAAGGTGCCGTTTGCGTCGAGCCAGGGGCGATTCCCTTGAAAGGGTTTTGGTTCCCGCCGAACTGGAAATTCAAATTTTGGAAGAGGAGGGAAAGGAAGAAGATGATGCCAGCTCAGTGTCGATTGATTTGGCCGAGTTTGATTTCCTGTTAGATGAGGTTATTCCCGACGTGCCAAGCGATGATGATGAGATCGTTGATGTCGATCGCAAGCTAAGTATAGAGGAGAGCATGGCCCATCCTCGCGAGCTGATTCTAAGATCGACTCGAATCCGCGAGGATAGTATTTTTGCTGCAAGCGAGGTGGTTAGCTCGGTGACCGAAGCCGAGCTCTTCTTATGGAGGGACAAATTCCAAGTCCCTAGCGATGTCCATTTCTGGGTTCCCGGGTATGAGATCGACTACCCCGACCAGGTTCCTGATGGGTGCGTGGCCATGAATTATGATATGATGAAAGCCGGACTCCGCTTTCCACTTCATCCCGTGATCACCTTGTTGTTTTGGTTCTGGGGCCTAGCTCTGACCCAAATTACTCCTAACGGATGGAGTACCATTATTGGGATCTTATCGCTGTTCGGCCGAGTCCAGCCTCGGGCTTTTCCTTTCGCAAAAGAGTTGAACTCCCTGATCTCGCTGGCGAAGTGCGAAAAAGACCCGGGGTACTATTATGTGAAAGCCCACCCTCATATGAAGATAGTCGAGGACCTCCCCAATAAGGTTCAATATTGGAAAGAGAAGTGGTGGCTGGTAGGGGGAGCTTGGCAGAGTCCCGTTTTTGCTCTAGTGTCCCTCGGATATCGCGAGATTCCTTGCGACTATAGAACCTTTAAACGTAAGTCCTTTTATTTTTGTTCTTTCCATAATACTGATTTAACTTCTCTTTCCTATTGCAGCTCCCAAGAATTCCAAGACGTCTGAGCTTTCAATCCCATTATCGTCCGGTTGATCCAAGTGTGCCTAATCGATCTCGACGAGCGATCATTGGTCATTCTGCAGAAGCTAAAGTGTTGGGAGGCAGCAGGTTTGATTGTCCCACCCCGGTCCTCTCTCTCCGGCGATAATCCTGGTAAGCGAGCTGATTGTAAATCCATTAGTCCTTATTCAAAGTCTTCCTTTTTCTTTTCTAATTTGGTTCTTTTTCTTGGGTTTCCTAGTTACTTTTGTCGAACCCATTCTGCTTCTTTCTGCTAAAGCTATCGAAGCCATAGATAATTTAAATGTTGAGGAGCTTCGTGAGAAGGTCGCTCGTGCCCTGGACCTCTCTAGGCAGAGGAAAGATATGAAGAAAACAACTCAGGCCCAGAAGGGCGATAGGAGCGAGAAGGGTGAGGCCGCCGGAGCCCCAAAATAGAAATCGAAAGCCCTTGCACCGCCGCGAGGTCATAAGCGTGTCACCCCTGGCAGCCGAGCGGCAGAGGGGAGCTCACCTGTTCGCCCCCGGCCTTCGGTCGACATGGAGGCGCTTCGGGAGTTCGAGAGCGGGAAGCTTGTCTATTCCGGGTCCAACGGGAATCCGGACACTGTCTTCGAGTTGACTGGCCGCCGGGACCGCGAGGCGGAGGACATCACTTACTTGGGTTAGAACCCCGAGTATCGCAAGAGGTATTGTCCGAGGTCCGACCTCATCTACTTGTGTATTGTGTTGATATCTTACGTATTGTCGTTGTTCTGTAGGTACAAGTTGGATGATGGGGTGTT
This sequence comes from Stenogyne calaminthoides, assembly GCA_037126765.1. Classification (NCBI taxonomy): domain Eukaryota; kingdom Viridiplantae; phylum Streptophyta; class Magnoliopsida; order Lamiales; family Lamiaceae; genus Stenogyne; species Stenogyne calaminthoides. Next base: position 18,793,131 of record JBBCBC010000016.1, on the reverse strand, counting down.
CCGTGGTGAAGCCACCCGCAACTTCTTGTGGTCGCGGAATCTTGCCGGCAATGATACCCAACCTCTCTATCTTCGGCGCATTGCCAATGATGCGGCCAAGTCTTGGATCACGGTCCTCCATGAAGAGGCTCAAACTCAGCATTTCTCAGAGAAAAGACTTCGGGGGTCGCTCATCTCTGTCGTTCCTTGGATTTTTTCGAAAAGAGTATGGAACAATATGACAAGGTCAAACTCCAGGCGCAAAAGGTTGAGGCCGCCTGTGTGCAGATGCGGACCGACATGGAGAGGCAGATGAAAGACCGGGAGTCCGCCATTTCTGCTAAGGTCGCCGCCGAGGAGAAATTGAAAGAGGTGACCCGCGAGAGGGATGATATGGGGAAGAGGATTGTTCAGATGAAGAAAGATCTTAAGCTCCGGGATAAGAAAGTGAAGGAGTGCATGGACAAGATGGCCGATACGGAAGATCGGTGTCACCGGATAGAAGCTGAGATCCATGATCACCCCACTGTTATCAAACTGGAATGTCACCATGCTTCCAACATGGCTTATATCCATTCCTTTGCCAACGCGACTCGAGCTTTCCATCGATCTGGTGACCTCGAGGGGCCCGAGCTGCTATGAAAGATATGCTCGTTGCTTATATGCACAACAATCCAGTCAGGGAGACAGATGATCTTCCCATTAAGGACCTCGCGGCCTATGGAGTTGATTTAAGCTTCCTCCCTCCTGGTGCCAATCTTTATGATCCTGAGGAACTCCTCGGGTTGTTGAATGAAGAGGCTGGGGGAGAACAGGATGGAGGTCGCGGTGAGGCGGTTAAGGAGGTCGAGAAAGCGGAGGTCAGGCTGGCATTGACATTCTCGGGGTCGAACAAATTGCGTCGATCAACCATACTGAGGGGACTCCGGATGCTCCGCCGAGCTGATTCCCTGGATGATGTTTTTCTACGGCAGTATGCCAAATGCCTTCGGTCACTCTGTGTAATCGCCCTTCGGGGTTTTCTATCAAAATGTTAGGTTACCCTTGGGGCGTGTATTTGTTTTTATTACCTCCGGGCAATGTACCTTGTTGCCTTCGGGCGTTTTCTAATGAAATCTTTCTCTTTCTATTTTTTCTGCTTTCTCTCTTAAAAGTTTGTTCATTTCTTTGAACACTTTGAGGTCGATGAGTTTGTGTGTTCTATCTACCCGAGAACCTGTCAAATAAAATATGATGATTGATATGTTGAATGTTAATCCTTGCGACCTGACTGTCGATATAGATAGGGTATGCAACCGAGGTCGGCTTGGATAGGGTATGCGACCGAGGTCGACTTAGATAGGGTATGCGACATGATCGCCTTTAAATATTCTTGGCTTAGTCGACTTAGATAGGGTATGCGACTGAGGTCGACTTAGATACGGTATGTGACATGATTGCCTTTAAATATTCTTGGCTTAGTCGACTTAGATAGGGTATGCAACCGAGGTGGACTTAGATAGGTTATGCGACCGAGGTCGACTTAGATTCTAATTTCCTATTTGTGAATCTTTTCTTAGACCGATCTCGCGAGAGGTCGGGGACCAGTCACCCAAGTTCGTGAATATGAAAGATTGAAAAAAGTTATGAAGAACTTAAGGTGATCTTTTGGTCCCGATGTAAACGAGTCTTACACGTGTATGGGGGGAATACACGTGTTCAGTGTTTTTTTTAAAACTTTTTCTTACTGAGGTCAGCTTGGGTCAGATAGTCCTGAAGATTAGGTTCTGAGAAGCACAGAGATCGCTCCGAGTCAAAGTCTCATCGAGATGTTGATCCCGAAGTTGCTTTCAGATACCTCAGATAATCCCAACTGAGTCCTGAGTGTCAGAGATCCTGAGTTGCTATCAGATAACTAACTTACTGAATCCTCAGAAGAGAGTTCAGTTTGATAACTATCTGTTCTAGCTACTCAGTAATGTGCGGAATGGTTGGCCCTTTAGATTATACTCGTTTTAAGCTTTGCTGAAAACCTTCCCTTTATGAAATAATGATTAGGCTGTGATTCACTTATGCAACTTCAGTGGATTGATTCCAACTGAATATCAGTGAAAAATATGCTTTCAAAACAAGTCAATGCAACAGTTAAGTACATATAAGGAAAGCAATAAAGAACACAACAATTATAGTGGTTCAGAGACTCAAGCTCCTACATCCACTCTCCCTGACTCTTCAGAGAAATTAACTATCAACTTCTGAGCTTTCTGACTACCTCGTAGTTTACTTACTCAACTCGGCCCTGAGTTTTCTGACTACTCCATGTAGTTTACTTACTCAACCCGACCTTGAGTTTTCTGACTACCTCCGTAGTTTACTTACTCAATCACACACAAGCTTTCAGACTACCCCTGTAGCTTACTAACTTCTCCTCTAGAGTTTCCGGACTACTCCGCGTAGTTTACTAACTCTTTACAACTCTTTCTCACCAACAAACAAACTCCAGCTACCTTCTCAAGGGTTTTGGGGGTTTCTCGGTTGGTTTCCAACTAGGATGAGATATCCTTTATAATGAAGCACAATGCAAAGGGTTAGGATATCTCGACTAAGCTTTGGATAAATCTTATCAAGCTAGGCTTAGTATAGTGTGCTCTCTTCAATATAGAAGCACTTGGGAAATTCAAGGTTTTTCGAGTGCTTTCACTTTTACAAGAATAAGTTTGAGCTCTTGAGTTGCGTATAAATTTCCCGTAACCTTACAATGTAGAGGGTCACCAGTATTTATAGGCATACACCAAGGTCACTCTTAAAAACTATCCGTTGGAGAGATAGCTTCATGAGTTCCCTCTTGTGGTGTGTGAAACGGCTATATTTAGGGTTTGAAAACTCCCTAACACGTTTTAGGCAATAGCCTTTCATGTAGCCTGTCTTCACTTTTTGCAGTCTGGAACTTTTGTATATCTGACATCCTTTTCAGCGACCTGTCACTGTCAGTGTCAGTATGGTACAGTGTCGTCTTCCTCTTTTTGACTTTTGTCTCCTAGTTAAAGGTAGACACCTTCAACGGCTCTTTTGGTTACAAACTCTGAGTTTGATATAACCTTAACAACACTTCTGACTTAGTTCCTTTTGTCTATATTTGACTGTTTTGGAAATATCTAACTTCTTAAGAAATCGCGATCTTCTCAGTATTGCATCCTTCAGATAGATATTATCAGTGCCTCGGAACATTCAGGTTCATACTGAGCATTCAGTACATTACTGAGTCTTCAGTAATTACTGTGCCTTCAGTACTCTTGATCTTCAGTTCTTCAGTCTTCTGTCTTCTGTGTCTTCAGAGTCTTCTGAGTCTTCAGGGTCTTCTGAGTCTTCAGCGTCTTCTGAGTCTTCACAGATATACTGGCTGATATACTGAGTCTTCGTGCTGAGTCTTCAGTTACTTAGTATCATACTGAGTCTTCAGTATCTCAGTTTCATCCTGAAACTTCGGATACTTCAGAAACATACTGAGTTCTTCAGAGTCTTCAGAACCTATCCTGAACTATATCTGCTGACTATACATTTTGCAGATAACATCCTGAATACTCTAAAACTGAATCCTGACTCAACTATCAAGATCATTCTGAACATGTCATACTTAGGGGTTTTGGGATCTTAATCAAAATCATATATCTTTATTAAATTCATCTCCCAACAATTTCCCCCTTTTTGATGATGCCAAAACCTATCTTGTTACAAACATATAACCTATACTCAGGTTTCAGTTTATCCTATTACAAGATTGGTTGTCTCCCAACAATTTAAATCAGAGAATCTCCCAACAATTTCAGAGTTTCTCAACAGTTTAGTAATTTCTTCAGTAATGAATCTTCTTAAATAGTTCATTACTAAATACTTAAACACTTTCCCAAATTCAGATAATTTCCTCCATATCATCATACATTCAGGCATATCAAAATAAAAGACATGTAAATAAGATAATGAGATATTATCTTTTGAGCATAATGATAAATCTTCATTGTTGATGAGTATACCATTACAGATTACAATGAGTTTATCAACAAAATCAAAAAGACAAAAATTTAAAGATTACAGAATCTTACGAGTCTTGATCTTGATCTTGATTTGGTTCTTGGTCTTACGCTCTCTTGATTTGCTTCATTCTCAACTTCATCAGCGGGCACCTCCAGGTCGAACATTCCGAAGAATCTCTTCTTCAGCTCATTTATTTCCTTGATGATGTCCGGACTGTTTCCTGTTAGACCCAACTGACCAGCATACTGAGCAATCTCTTGAGTAATGGCCTTCTCATTCACCAAGCCATTATCAAGTCTTGGAGGAGAATAGGAATATGGACCAGGGGCTACTATCTGTACTTCTCCTTCATCCGCAAGGTTAATCCAGCTCTGTAGATACTTTGGATAGAAGGTGAGGAGATACTCAATGAATGCTTCATTCTGATCTGAGCCTTCCCCTCTCCATTCCCTGAGAACATCATAATTGAACCAGAAGGTTCTCTTGACTTCTTCCCACATATCGTTGAGTTTAATGGGCATCCATTTATCAACGTGGGGCCACTTTAGCGCTTTTGATGTTCCTTTCCTCTTGCTCGCAAACTTCCTGAATTCACTCCTTCGCTTCTGCTCTTCGTCTATCTTCTTTCTGATCACAGATGCTCCTGAGACCAAAGCAGCAACTTTCTTAGCTTGTTCCATTTGGAGTGTCTTCAGAGCATTTCTAGTATTGAAGACTTTCATCTGAGGTTGAGACTCAGATTCTTCTTTCTCTTCATCATCCAGAATCAGCTTTCTCTGGATTGGCTTAGAAGCCTTTGCACGCTTGCTTTCAGGTTGAACAACACCCGAGGCTTTCCTCTTCATAGGCATTTTCAAGCTGAACTGGCTTGTTCCAACCTTTGCTCTAGCACTTTTCTTTTTTTTTTTTTGACACATCAAGAAAGGTTTGCTTGGAAACTTCGAGTGTAGAGCGGGCTTCTCCACCTGAGCAAACTTTAACTTCTCAGAAGCTTCGACTTCTTTTAAGGCTTTGACTAAATTATACATTTCAGCATCTTTTTGAGCCTTCTTCTCCAAAGTACGTGCCATGAACTATCTGAGGTCTTCACCTTCCTTTTCCCCCTTCTTGGCACCGTAATTTGGAAGAAGTCTGGAGAATCTTTGTGTCCATGTGATATTGCTCTTTGCTCACACAAATGAATCTCTCCCGCTATCTGATCTTGTTCGTCTTCCATCCTCCTTAGATGGTTCTTGGCCACAGACAATTCTTCAGATAAGTGGGCAAACTGGCCAGAGAGTGCTTCTTTGAACATCTCTGTCATCTTGGTCATGAGTAATGAGCTCATTCACCTCTAGGAAATCAGAACTCTCCTGGTGTTTCTGCTTCAGTTCATCACTTAACTCAGCCTTGACTCCCAAACTTCTCATTCGATTTTTTTCTTCCATGGAGGTCATCTGGGTGGTCGAGTGTTTTGAATTTGCACCACTCAAGAAGAGTGACTAAGACTTTCCATCTTTTGAGCTTGATTGGCCAACGTCTCTTCCATCTGAGCAATTTTGATCATCATTGGCTCAACCTTCTCAAGTTTCTCCATCAAGGGAGTGAGATCAATCTCAGGAGTCTTCTGCACCTCCTGTGCTGTCTAATCATCCTGTGCCTCAGCTTTGTCCGAGCTCCGGTCTCAAATCGAGCCTCGATCTATTTATCGAGACAATTGAGTTAAAGATAGGACTTTTCAAGAACTTTGGCATAATTGTTAATAGTGCGAAAAAGGTACCAAGAGTTCTAACCGATCTGAGGTTGACCAATTCGAGTTGATCGACCAGCGAAGTCTCATTTTCCATCCGAGGCGCTTCTCAACATCTCCTGTTGGTCCCCATCTCCATCTTTAGATTTGTCTCCATTTGCTTTCGGGAACTCAACTTGATTTCTCTCCTTTTAGCAAACTTAAATGCCCGAAACCGACTCATCAAGATCGGAGTTTTTCATCTGAGCTTTGTCCCCCGAACCCGAGAAGTCGGTCGGGAAGGTTGTCTCCTCATTCCACCGGTCTTCCCCCTCGAATGCGGCAATATCAAGCATCTCGGGAAGAGTCGATTGAGGATGAATCTGATCGTCATTAATCTGAAGAAAACATCTTGCGGATCGGGGTATGAAATTTGAGCTCGGGGGTAGTGATCAAGAATGAACCGATTCCCTTTGCTCCTCCACTCGCCTTCTTGACTTCTCCCTTCTTCCATCTTGGGCTCTCTGGTTCGGATGAAACAAGCGCTAAGGGATCAAGAAGTAGATCCTTTCGAGGAGCTCATCAAGAATATTATGCTCTGAGCCTCGGGGAGCATCCCGAAGTTTGTCTTGATCGAGTCCTCGGTTTGCATCGAGAGGGTTACGAGGCCTGAGTTGGCATATCCTCGGTTTGAATCTGAGTATTTTCGTCTGCTTTGTCGAGCACTGCACATCTTGATTGACTCTGGTTTGGCTCTTCTGTCGAGCACTTGCACATCCCGAGGTAGGTATCTCTCGGTCTGAGCTCCTTTAAAAAATTTCTGAGAAATTTTATCTGAACTGAGCGATGTCTCGAGTACCTTAGAGAAGACCTGCTCCTCAGTCTGATCCTGTGTCCTCGAGATAACCTGAGCTAATACTTGTAGTGGTGAACTCTGAGCGGTTGGTGCTCCGGTTGAATCTCGTCAGAATCACTTTCATCTTCATCGGTGAGAACCACCAATCTTCTGCGTTTTGGAGCAAAGATCCTTGTTTTCAACATCTTTGCTCCTGCTCCATCTTTGCCTCCAACAAAACCTTCCCCCCTGGTTTGTTGAGTCTCTTTTCGGCCCCAAGAATCGGTGATTCAACCTTCTTTTTCTCTCTTCCACGATGACTGCTTCTTTTTGCAAAGAATGGGTTTAAAGAGAATTTTGGACTTAGGGAATGGGGTCGAATTGGCGAAGATATCCTCCTCCTCTCGCACATCTCCAAAATGTAAGCAATTTTGGTGGCATGGTGGATCTTGCCTTTTATTGAGATCGCCCGTCAACCTTCTTTTCAAAACTTTGATCTCGCTTCACTCACCGTCTGAATCGAAATTTCGGCCGATTGAAGTCGGTGGTGGGTGAGGCCTCTATCGCCGCCATCATCGAGCTTGTGGTCTTGATCCGCTCAAAACTCCCCATAAGACTCATGATGCTTTTACTCACAATATCCATCAATACACGATATTGTGGCTTTTAGGTGCCTCTTATGCAATGTCACCTCAAACTTAACGGATTCTCGGCAATCCTATCTAAGTATTCTGTTTCTCACCCGACATATACATCGTAGGATCCTCTCCTCTATCACGAGCTCAAAAACATCATTGATTTTTCGGGGTTATGTACAAATCCCTTTCAAAATCGGCGTATTTGGATGAATGCTCTAAGTGTGATACTGATGTCGAAGAATGCATCTGATCCTCTTCATCTACCTTCAAGTTATAGATGAATTCGATTACCTCTTTTGCAGACTCCTGGTCTGGTCGGTTTGCGATTAGTTGGGTGAGTTTAGCCAGTCGAATCATATGCAGAGCCTCCTCTTCTGGCTTTGAGTTGGTTATGCTTTCGAGTGAAACAACGAACTCGTACCACGGCTTGTTGGTTTTGGCTAATCTCTCGAACAAGGTTGGAGCCATTTTAGAAATTGATTTGAGAAGTGAAGCTTTAGGGTTTAGGAATTTCTGGGCAAGGGGATTTTTATTTGCAGAGGATTTGGAACGAAGGGTTTAATAAAATTTTGGCTTGAAAGGCTTCTTAGGGTATATATAGCTTTGCGATCGTGGGGAATCATGTTGGTTAGGTGAAAAACAGTGGTTGAGATTAATCTCCGATTAATCGAATTATCTGAACAAACGATCTCGAAAAAGTAAGCCGCCAAAACATCCTCATTGGTCATTAATGTAGCGAGCATTAAATGATCATTGACCTTCTTCGAATTTAAAACGATCCCGCCCAAAAACATTCCTCAGGTGTTTTGTATTTATTGCGAATGATTTCTGAGCTTCACTTAATCAATAAATGAGTTGCATGAGTCATTACTTCTTCAGACTAATTTTCTTCTATCAGTCTTACTGAGTACTGACCTTGATAAACTGTCAGTATAATATCGAAAATTGAAATGGTTCATTTTCTTTCTTGAAGTCTTGACCTTGAAGAATCTGAGTTTCCCGAGACTCAGTTCAGTATTTCCATTTTATCCTAAGCTTCTCAGTAGAATTTGAGAAAACTTCATGCTTCTGAAAACCTTCAATTTTTCAGATTTTACTCTATACACCTGGTTCTAACATCCCTAATTCAACTGAAAGTTCCTGGAATCTTGATTGACCAAAGGTTTAGTCAAGATATCGCTCTCGCTTATCAAGTATGAATTTTCTCCATCCTTATGTCCTTCTTCTCGACATGATCTCTGATGAAGTGATGTCTGATATCCACATGCTTGCATCTGGTGTGCAATACCGGATTTTGTGAAATAGCAATGGCACTATTATTGTCACAAAATATTGGTACTTCATTGGCTACAACTTTATAATCCCTTAATTGTTGTGCAGAGCAAAGAATGAAAAAGCAATGACTTCCGCGACTATATATATTCAAAACCAAGAGTACTTTGTTGCTCTTCGAGGTCCATTTCTTCGAAAAACCAAAATATCGACTTACTTCCTAGAAATTGACAAGTTCCTGAGGTGGACTTCCTGTCAATTCTGCAACCTCCATAATCAGCATCTGAGTAACCACTTAACTCAAGGTTATCATCAGCTGGATACCACAATCCTCTATTCACTGTGCCTTTAAGATACTTCAGTATCTTTTTGGCAGCTTCCATGTGACTAGCCTTAGGATTAGCTTGGTATCTTGCACATATCCCAACAGCAAATGTTATATCCGGCCTACTTGTTGTGAGATAGAGCAATGATCCAATGATTCCTCTATAATCGATCGCTTCTCGATTTGCCTTCGTAATCGAGGATCCATCTTGTAGTTAGTATTCATGGGAATCTAAGCGAAGTTGCAGTCTGTACACCATATTTGGCAATCGGATCTCGGTGTACTTTTGCACGGTTGATGAATATTCCTTCCTTTGATTGTTTCACTTGAAGACCTAGAAAGAAATTCATCTCTCCCATCATTGACATCTCAAATTTGCCTTTCATCGGTGTTGAAAACTTTTCACCACGGTGATGGTTTGGAGATCAAAAATGATGTCATCAACATATATCTGAACTAGTAAGATATCTCCCCCATCTTCTATCCTGAACAGAGTTCTATCAATAGTCCCTATGACAAAACCATGGTCAGTATTGAGAAAGAGTATCATACCATGCTCTGGGTGCTTGCTTAAGACCATACAAAGCTTTTCTGAGCCTGTAAACTTGGTCATTCTGTTTGAAACCAGGAGGTTGTTCCACATAAACCTCTTCTTTAAGCACACCGCTCGATTAAATGCACTTTTCACATCCATTTGATAGGTATGTGAACTTCATGTGGAAAGATATGCAAGAAACAATCGATGGCTTCTAGTCTTGCAACAGGTGCAAAGGTTTCATCATAATCCAAGCCTTCTTCTTGGGAATAACCTTGTGCAACTAGCCTTGCCTTGTTTCTTACAATGTTGTTGTTTTCATCTCTTTTATTCTTAAAAACCCACTTGGTTCCAATGACATTGTGCCTTTTCCGGTCTATCTACCAACTCCCATACTTCATTTCTTGAGAATTGATTCAAATTTCATCTTGCATAGCGGTAATCCAATGAGAATCTTGTAGAGCTTCACCAATCTCGGTGAGGTTCTTTCTCCGATAGGAAGCGGCCGAGAATAGTGCACTCTCACCATGGAACCTTCTTGTTTTAACACCTTCGGTTAGATCACCCACAATCGACTTGTAGGATGACTATCTAACCATTTCCTTCTTGATGTTCTGTTTCAATAGTGTCCTCAACATTTGAAATGTTAGGTTCGATTAAATCAATAAACTTCGAGGAACAACAAAAACAGAGAAAGGGAATCATCTTCCTCGGAAATTCTATTCGAGAACATTGTCGAGACATTTGTTCCCCTTTGGTTGATAGATTCGAGAATTTGCCTCATTTGTGACCACATCTTCATTGGCATTACATACCGAGTGCGAATTGGTGTCTGCTCAGATTGGTCACCTTTGGAGTGTTGGTTTTCCAGTCTCACCATCTCGAGTTCCATTCGAACCTCTTTATTCGAGTCCGAGTCACTCCAATCATAGATAGTGGGTGACTTCTTCTTTTAGGAGGTTCGATGGATGATTTATCTTTTCTGTTTTGGGCTTTATCTGGTGATCCTCTTGGTGGAGTTCATCTGCATCATGTTCTTGTTTCTTCTGAACACAAGTAGATTCATCAAAAACAACATGAGGTGTTTCCTCCACAATAAGAGTCCTACAGTTGTAAACTCTTAAAGCTTTTCTTAACTAACTGAGAATATCCTAAGAATATTCCTTCATCGACTTTACTATCAAAAGTTTTCAACCGATCTTTACCATTATTGTGTATGAAACACTTGCAACCAAAACACTAAAAGAAAAGAAAAACAAGAGGCTTCCTTTCATTCCAAAGCTCATAGGGTGTTTTGCCTTGACTCTTGGTCATCATGGATCTATTCTCGAGAGTAGTAGCATGCGGTGTTGATAACAAATTTCAAAATCTTTTAGGAATATCGACCCAAATTTATCATTGTCCTTGCGAACTTCTTTCGGAGTTCTGTTCCTTCTTTCAAAGAACACCATTTTGTTGAGGGGTCCTTGCGGTGATGTTTCATGTAAAATTCCATTCTCTCGCACAATAATCGATATGATATGATTTATAAACTCAGTTCCTTTGTCGATCGATTTTGACCACACTCGATTTTTCTCATTCTTGAGCCTTTTCGATGAATTTGGCAACTTTTATCGAGTCTCTTTCTTACTAAGTAAGAATATGACCCAAGTATATCTTGAGTAGTCATCAACTACTACCAATGTGTATTTTCGCCATTAGTGCTTTACGGGTGTTATAGGACCAAAGAGATCCATATCAATAAATCAAGTATTCTTTTCAAGAGAAACTTCAACTTTGCTTTTAAATGATGCTTTAACTTGTTTTCCTTTCTGGGATGTGTTCCTTACTGAACACTTCATTAGGCAACCCTCTCACAAGAGCTAATCTTGCAAGCTTGTTCAGGGTTTTGAAGTTTAGGTGATTCATTCTTTTATGCCGTAACCAACCGGGTATCTGTGGAACTTTTTAGCAACTAAACATCTATCTTTAGGAGTTGAACTCCAATCAGCAAGATACACATTCCCTTTTCTTGTACCAGTCAGTAATACTTTCTGTGATGTATCATCTTTCACAAAACATAAGTTCTTGGAGAACTCAACATTGAAACCCTTATCACAGATTTGACTAATTGACAGCAAGTTATGCTTCAATCCATATACATATGAAACACCATGGATATGAACTGAGTCTATTTCCAAAGTTCCATATCCTTCAGTCTGTCCCTTGGAGTTATCTCCAAAAGTGATCTGCGGGCCTCTTTGTTCAACAAAGTCATTGAGCATCTTCTTAAATCCTGTCATATGTCTTGAGCATCCACTGTCAAGATACCATATATCAGGAGCGTTTTCATCTCTGCTCATCAGTGCCATGTGGTCTTTCATCAGCTTAGTGCCCTTGTTTTCCTCCTGAAAAATAGATCAATTCTTAGGTACCCAATTTGTGTAGGGTCCTACGAGGTTAGCTGTACCTTTCGGAATCCAAATCTGCCTGACAACTCTAATCACTTTAGAGTGGCTAATTTTTCTTCCATAGACATCAACATATACATCCACCACTCTAGGTGCCTTAGCAGTTTTCTGTATATGTGTGCTAGCTTTAGCATGAACATGGGCTTTTGAATTCTTCTTTGGTTCGGGGCCTTACATTCGGATGCTTAGGCTTTTTTGTCTTGTTGGTTTAAATCTTTGTTGACTTGGGTTTAGATAACCTTTACCCTTAGGCAAGTGAGGTTCAGGTTATGCATCTTTGAAATCTGGGTCTTTCGATTGTCTTGAGGACTTGGTCTCTTCGGTTGAGAATGTCTCTCTTTGAGTGTTTCTCATCGAGGATTCCTCTCGATGGTTCGGTGTGGAGCCTTTCGGGTTTGCATTCTTAGCCCGAGGCTTTCAAGTACTTACTGAAACTTTCGGTATTTCGTCGGGTTTTCTAGCCTTCACCTGAGGTTTGGGCTTTCTAACCTGATCATTCAGTTTTACTGAGACCATAGGTCCTTTTCCCTTGTCTACAACCTTGGGCATTACTCCAGCTTGAAGTGTAGGTGCCACTGGTTTTACAAAGATAGTCTTCTTGCTACTAGATGCAGCATTCAGATGACCTTGTGAGGTTCCCCCTGGAATGTATCCCAATCCAGATTTTATAGTGGCAGATCTCTGATAACTCTGAATTTCATCTATTACATTAGATGCTTTATTCAATAGAGTTAACTTCTTTCATGCACTATCCTCTCACGATTCTGTAGAGAGTTTTATGCTTCTCGGAGAGGTCATTGAACTTCGATTACGATTAGTTGAATCTCTTACGTGATTTCTCTAGCTTTTCAGTTAGGGACATTATCAGCTTCTCTTTCTCTGAGAGTTGTACTTTCAGAACATCCAGTTCATCAGTAGCTCCCATTAATTGAGAAGTGATTTCAATATTGCTAGAGTCTTTCCATTTTAGATTTTCAGCTTTCAGTTCCTTATTCTGCTCTTGAGTTCTATTTAGCAGTCCTTGTAAAATAGCATAGTCCTTCATCAGATTCTCAAAAGAATCCATCGGTCAAAATATTTTTTTTCGGTGGAACTTGAAAACTCTTGAGATAGTGTTGGAGCAACAACAGAGAAAGAAGAGTTTACCTCCTCAATGGCCATCGAGACGGATGTCATCACTTTCCTTTGTCTCGAGAATATCTCATCCGAAGAGCTAGATCCCTCCTCGAGTGTTCTTCTTACGCAACCATGGCCTTTTGCTAGAGAACTTCCGATCTCTTTTAGCTTACCTTTCTCTTCTCTCCTTAGCACTCAAAACGGACAATCATCTTTGGAAGTGACCTTTCTTCCGGGCAATTATAGCATCTGTTGGTATCATCATCCGATCATTTTCTTCTTTGGACTTGGAGTCCTTCTTTCGGATGAAGATCCTTGACTTTCAGTGTCCTTCTTCTTCTCGGTTGATCCGTCCTCGGGTTTCTTTCGGTATTGTGGGTTCTGTAATAACTTTTGTATTTTCAAAATCTACTATTAAGTCTGTCAAACCTCCTTGCCATCAGTGCTAGCTTTTCCTCAAGCTCATCCTGATTTTTGGCATGGGGATTCTCAGACTCTCTAGTTTTACAGGTTTTATCTTTGGCTTTTAAAGCCACATTCTTACTCGATGAAGAATCATCTTTCTTTTGTCGACCTTTTTGGATTTCTTATCAATTACAAATTCATAGGCCTTCAGCTCAGAGAAGACTTGTTGGTAAGGCATTGAACTAATGTTCTTGGTGTTTTCAATCACCACTGCATGAATATCCTATTTCTTAGACAGACCTCTAAGAATTTTCAATGCAACTTCTCTCTGTGGATATTTGTTTCCAAGTGCATTTAGATCATTCATGATGCTAGTGAATCTGACTTCCAATTTGTCTATTGATTCACCATCATCCATTTCAAAACTATCAAACTTTCCAATTGCCACTGAAAGTTTGTTTTCTTTTATATGATCTGTGCCTTGGCACATAACAGCTAGTGTATCCCAAATCTCTTTAGCAGTATTACAGTGAGAGATCATTCCCATCACACCATCATCAATTGTACTATATAGTGTGTCTTTTGCAATTTAGTCTAGATTGACTAACTTTCTCTCCTCAGGAGTCAGTTGGTCATCAGACTTAGGAAATTCTGCTCTAGGATCAATTCTCTCATCTTCATTTTCCTCAGGATTCACCACAAAGAACCTGGAATGGTCCTTGAGAGACCACTCTCCACATACTCTCATGTTTGGAATACAGATGAGCCTGCATTCTCAGTCTCCATATGTCATAGTTCTTCACTGAGAACATGGGAAGTTTTTTAGAAGATATTTTTCTGATCTTTTAAAAAGTAAAAAAAAATTCAGCAAATAAGATCAGTTCAGATAGACCACAAGTATTTTTGAAAATAAATTTTTGGTCAACGAAGCGGGTTTTCAAGTTGAACCACTGCTCTGATACCAATTGTTGGTCCCGATGTAAATGAGTCTTACACGTGTATGGGGGGAATACACGTGTTCAGTGTTTTTTTTTTAAACTTTTTCTTACTGAGGTCAGCTTGGGTCAGATAATCCTAAAGATTAGGTTCTGAGAAGCACAGATCGCTCTGAGTCAAAGTCTCTTGAGATGGTGATCCCGAAATTGCTTTCGGATACCTCGATAATCCCAACCGAAGTCCCGAAAGTGTCGAGATCCCTGAGTTGCTTGGATCAGATAACTAACTTACTGAATCCTCAGAAGAGAGTTCAGTTTGATAACTATCTGTTCTAGCTACTCAGTCGTGCGGAATGGTTGGCCCTTTATATTATACTCGTTTTAAGCTTTGCTAAAAACCTTCCCTTTATGAAATAATGATTAGGCTGTGATTCACTTATGCAACTTCATTGGATTGATTCCAACTGAATATCAGTGAAAAGTATGCTTTCAAAACAAGTCAATGCAACGATTTAAATGAGATAAGGAAAGCAATAAAGAACACAACAATTATAGTGGTTCAGAGACTCAAGCTCCTACGTCCACTCTCCCTGACTCTTCAGAAAAATTCACTAATCACTTCTGAGCTTTCTGACTACCTCGTAGTTTACTTACTCAACTCGGCCCTGAGTTTTCTGACTACTCCACGTAGTTTACTTTCTCAACCCGACCTTGAGTTTTCTGACTACCTCCGTAGTTTACTTACTCAATCACACACAAGCTTTCAGACTACCCCTGTAGCTTACTAACTTCTCCTCTAGAGTTTTCTGACTACTCCGCGTAGTTTACTAACTCTTTACAACTCTTTCTCACCAACAAACACACTCCAGCTACCTTCTCAAGGGTTTTGGGGGTTTCTCGGTTGGTTTCCAACTAGGATGAGATATCCTTTACAATGAAGCACAATGCAAAGGGTTAGGATATCTCGACTAAGCTTTGGATAAATCTTATCAAGCTAGGCTTAGTATAGTGAGCTCTCTTCAATATAGAAGCACTTGGGAAATTCAAGGTTTTTCGAGTGCTTTCACTTTTACAAGAATAAGTTTGAGCTCTTGAGTTGCGTATAAATTTCCCGTAACCTTACAATGTAGAGGGTCACCAGTATTTATAGGCATACACCAAGGTCACTCTTAAAAACTATCCGTTGGAGAGATAGCTTCATGAGTTCCCTCTTGTGGTGTGTGAAACGGCTATATTTAGGGTTTGAAAACTTCCTAACACGTTTTAGGCAATAGCCTTTCATGTAGCCGGTCTTCACTTTTTGCAGTCTGGAACTTTTGTATATCTGACATCCTTTTCAAATGACACATCCACCGTCGATTGTCAAGATGGTACGATGTCGTCTTCCTCTTTTTGACTTTTTTCTCTCTAGTTAAAGGTAGACACCTTCAACAGCTCTTTTGGTTACAAACTCGAGTTTGATATAACCTTAACAAACTTCCGACTTAGTTCCTTTTATCAGATTTGTTTTTGGCAATATCTAACTTCTTAAGAAATCGCGATCTTCTCAGTATTGCATCCTTCAGATAGATATTATTAGTGCCTCGGAACATTCAGGTTCATACTTGAGCATTCAAGATTGCATCGAAGTCTTCACTAATTACTGTGCCTTCAGTACTCTTGATCTTCAGTTCTTCAGTCCTCTGTCTTCTATGTCTTATGTCTTCCGAGTCTTGGTCTTCGAGTCTTGGCGTCTTTCGAGTCTTCACAGATATCTTTTGGCCGATATAATTGAGTCTTCGTCTTTGAGTCTTGATTACTTGGTATCATACTGAGTCTTCAGTATCTCAGTTTCATCCTGAAATTTCGGATACTTCAGAAACATACTGAGTTCTTCAGAGTCTTCAGAACCTATCCTGAACTATATCTGCTGACTATACATTTTGCAGATAACATCCTGAATACTCTAAAACTGAATCCTGACTCAACTATCAAGATCATTCTGAACATGTCATACTTAGGGGTTTTGGGATCTTAATCAAAATCATATATCTTTATTAAATTCATCTCCCAACATGATCTTTTGATTTAAAATTTGTTCCATGTGCTTTTTGAAGAGAATTTTCTAAGTGCTTCGTTTATCCTTTTTCATTTGCGGATCTGCTTATGACCGAACTCGTAAGAGGTCGGGGACCAGTCCCCCAAGTTCGGGAATGTAAAAAGGTTGTATAAAATAATGACAAATTTCCAAACTAAAAAAGGCTCAGATAAACGTGATTTCATTTATGAACTTGATAAAATTTGATGGAAACATGATGCATGAAGATAGATGGTTACTGATGGAACTTTTTTAGGTAGGTCGCGTTTCAAGGGTACATCGCGGGAGTTCCCTCCATATCTTCGAGCTGATAAGCCCCATTCGATAAACATTTTGAAATTTTCATTGGGCCTTCCCAGGTCGGGCCAAACTCCCCTTTTTGGACTCCAAGTATTTTCCTTAATACGAGGTCCCCGACCTTGAACCTTTGGACTTTTGCCTTTGAGTTATAGTATTTCTCCGACTTCTGTTTGTAACTAGCATTTTTCAAGTTAGCTTCTATTCTTCTTTCTTCAAGGAGGTCGAGGCTGAGAGATATGGCCCGATCGTTATCTTCTGTGATGGTTTGCGATGTCCGATGACTATTGACGATGACCTCGGCTGATATGACTGCTTCCATTCCAAATGCTAAAGCAAAAGGCATTTCACCCGTTGCGTTTCGAAACGTGGTTCTGTATGACCATAAGATGCTCGGAAGTTTGAAAGACCACAGTCCTTTTGACTTGATGAGCTGAGTTTTTAGGGTATGTTTGATTATCTTGTTCACGGCTTCAACCTGTCCGTTAGACTGAGGATGATAGGGAGTGGAGAACAATTTTACGATTTTCCACTTCGCAAAGAAAGCGTCGATCTCAAATCCGTCGAACTGCTTTCCGTTTTCCATGACGATTGCTTGCGGGAGGCCAAAATGACAAATGATATTTTTTCAGATGAATCGGATGATTTTCTCTTGAGTAATGGTCGCTAATGGTTCTGCTTCGGCCCATTTGGTGAAATAGTCTACCGCAGCCACGATGAACTTCGAACTGCCTGGAGCCTTTGGTAAAGGACCAATTAGGTTTATTCCCCACTTCGCAAAAGGCCACGGACTGTATATTGAGGTGAGCTCTTCCGGAGCTCATCTGATTGTTGGGGCGAACAATTGGAATTGTTGGCATTTTCTTGCGTATGCGATTGCATATTTTCTCAATGTTAGCCAATAATAGCCTTGTCTGATTGTTTTGTAGACGAGAGATTGCCCTACGGTATGATTTCCACAATCCCCTTCGTGTATTTCTTTCAAGATTATCTGGCCTTCTTCCGGGGTGACGCACTTCATTAGTGGTAGTGAGAAACTTCATTTGTAAAGTTGTTCGTTGATTACGGTGTACCTTGCTGCTCTTAGTTGTAATTGGGCTGCGACCTTATCCTCCGGCAGTGTCCCTTTCTCGATGTAATTTTTGATCTTGGTCATCCAATTTTCTTCCGGGGTTGTTATCTGAAGGACTTCTATTGGGGAACTTGCTGGGCTTATCTGGCTCGTCTAAGTTATTTCCTTTATGTCGATGGTCACGCGACCTGCGGAAGGGATGTTGAGTCTCGTTTCTGCGATGTTGTCCATGTCGGCGGTGCCTTCTGAGGTGGCCAGGCGAGCCAAGGCGTCTGCCTGTGTGCTGTCTGCTCGTGGTATTAACTCTATCTGCACTTCCTCAAATTTTTCCACAAGGCTTTTTGCTATTTGTTGGTACTTCACCATCTGTTCGCCTCGCGTTTCGTACTCTCCTGACATTTGGCATACGACCATTTGAGAGTCACTGTAAACTTTCAGTTTTCGTACTCCAATGGCCACTGCCATTTCTAGACCGTTTATCAAGGCTTCTTATTCTGCTTCGTTGTTGGTGGCGTGAAAATTAAAACTTACGGCCATCGTGAATGATTGTTGCTCGGGACTGATTAGGACCACTCCATCCCCAGCTCTGGTGCTCATCGAGGAATCGTCTACGTGCAAAGTCCAAGGTATGTCGTCTATTTCTGAGGTCTTTTCGGGGAAGGTGAGCTTGGTGAGGAAGTCGGCGAGGACCTGAACTTTGATCGATGTTCGAGGTGTGAACGTGATTCCGAACTGTCCTAATTCAATGGACCACTTCAACAATCGTCCGGCGGTATCAAGCCGGTGTAGGACCTGTCTTAGTGGCATGGTGGTCAGGACCTCTATTTGGTGGTCAAAAAAATATTTCAGTAGCTTCCGAACGCTCATGACTAGGGCGTATGCGAGCTTCTCGAGTGGTGGGTATTTGAGCTCGGAACCATTCAGAGTTTGGCTGACGAAGTATATTGGTAGATGGTGCTGGCCTTCTACTCGGACTAGTACCGTGCTGAGAGCGGACTCTGAGGCGGCTAGGTATCGGAAGAGATTTTCGTCCGGGATGGGATTCGCCAGTATTTGAGGGTCGGAGAGGTATACCTTGAGTTTCAAGAAAGCGGCCTAGCATTGCGGAGTCCACGAGAACTTCCCTTTCTTAATGGATTCGAAGAAAGGTTTGCACTTGTCCCCCATTCTGGACACAAATCTGTTGAGAGTTGCAAGAAAACCGGTCAGTCTTTGGACCTCCTTTATATTGCGAGGTGGTTTCATATCCATGATAGCTTTGATCTTCATGGGATTGGCTTCGATGCCTCGCTGACTGATGATATGGCCTAGAAACTTTCCCGAGCCAACTCCGAAGCTGCACTTCTTGGGTTTCAGACGCATGTTGTACTTCCTCAAAATGTCGAAAGTCCGGGTGAGGTGGCCTAGATGATCTTCTCTCTTCTCGCTTTTTATTACTATGTCATCGATGTATACTTCCATGGTTTTGCCTATCTCATCTGTGAACATTCAATTCACTAAGCGTTGGTACGCCGCTCCTGCATTCTTCAATCCGAAAGGCATCCTTTTCCAACAGTAAACGTTCTTCTCAGTTTGGAAAGATGTGTGTTGTTGATCACCCCTGTCCATGGCGATCTGATGGTATCCGGCGAAGGCATCCATAAAGGTCATCATTTCATGCTCGGCGGTGCTGTCCACGAGGTGATCGATGTGGGGCATAGGAAAGTAATCTTTTGGGCATGCTTCGTTGAGGTCGGTGAAATTGATACAAAGCCTCCAAGAGTTGTTCGCCTTTCTTACTAAAACTGCGTTGGCCACACACTGTGGCTGATCTTCCTGCTCGATTAACTTATTATCAAACAACTTCTTTATTTCTTCAGCCAAGGTCGCATACTTCTCTGGGCGAACTTTCTTCATTTCTAGGATATCGACCTTTTCGAAGGGTCGATGTTTAGCTTGTGGCATGCGACCTCGGGGTCGATGTCGACCATATCTTCATGTGACCAAGCGAACACATCTAAATTCTTTTTGAGGAATTCTATCAGTTGATTCCGCAGATCGACGGGTATCTGGGTTCCGATGGTTACACTTAATTCGGGTCGATCGATGTCGATGGGAATTGTTTTGAGCTCTTCGATGGGGGTTGCTCACTAATCACTCTTTCCCATCCTTGGGTCGAGGCTAGATTCTCATTGTTCGGCGTAGACCTCCATTGGTTCGAAACCGAGACGAGGTTCTAAATCTTGTGATTCTTGTCTTGGCTTTTCTTTGGCTATGGTGTCGACTTCCATGGGTATGACGTCTATTTCTATTACATTGTCTACTTCCATTTCATCACATCTCTTTCTGCCCGTGGTGGAGTTTGGCTCGTACAACCTTGCCCCACCTCGGGTTTTCTACCGTAATAAAAAGCAAAATTTTAATTGACACAAGAGTAAGTCAAACACTTTCTTCTGCGATCTGGTCACCCTTAATGGTGCCAATCTTCCCGTCAGATCCAAGAAATTTGATACAATAGTAGTAAGATGAGGCGGCAGCCCCGAAATCATGTTCGAAAGGCCTGTCGAAGAAAGCATTGAAATTGGAGAGAATGTCGATGATCACGAAATCTAGATGTCTTGTTCCCTTCACCTCAGTGTCCAGAGTTGAGGTGATTTCCACTGATAGGTGAATCATTCCATAGGCCTCGATCTTAGGTGTGAAAATCGCCGAGCTGGTCCAGGGTTTTCTTGAAAAGGATGTTGCAGAAAGCCCCGTTGTCGATCATGATGCAACGGACCAAAGCCCCCATTATTCTTGCTGAAATTATGAGTAGGTCCCAGTTCGGAAAAACCACTCCATCCTTATCTTCCTCGGTGAAGGTGATCTGTTTTTGGTTTGGGGCGTTGGTGTTAACTAGAAGGTAGCATAATATGGCATTATCCATAGCTCGCATCTCGGCCTTCTGGCGACGGTTAGACAGGGAGGTCACTGGGAGGAAACCCCCAATCGTCCCCTCCGTTGGGCAAATCATGTGGATGACTCTATTCCTTGCCCCCTCCGGGATATGCTGACCTCGCCTTCCTTGGTCGGGTTGATTCCCTGGCGGAGGTGCAAGTCGCTGATTCTGTTTCTGTCTCGGCCTAACAAACCTTTACAACTTTCTTTTTTCGTACAACTTCCAAAGTTCCCTCTGCAGGTCGCGACAACGCTTGGTGGTGTGTCCAATGGAATTGTGGTAGTCGCAAAACTTCTTTGGGTTGAGTTTAGAGATATCCTGGAGCATCTCCCGAGCTGGTAGGATTTGCTGTCCGCCTTTGATGGCCTAAAAAACCTGGGCCGCATTCATGGTTAGCGTCTCGAGTAGTTTGACTTCCAGGGTGTTATCGATGGGTTTGAATGCCCCCGGAGCTCGGTAGTTGGAGGGTCCGGGCTGTAAGTGTTAGTGTCCTAGAGATAATCCTTTGTAAGCTATAATACTCAGATAATATTCAGTATTGGTTTAATATTATTATTTGTTTAATATTAAATATATGGCATTGCACTAATTAGAATATTATGTTTGATTGTTTGCATCTATTCTTATATGTGATCCCTTGAGTCATTGTTGTCATCGAGTGTGTGAGAACTCAGATGACTTAAGCATGATTCTCATATAGCCCCAATCGAGCATCATCAAGAATGAGATATTGATGATGCAATGGAGATTGGTGTGCGATCTGCATCATACTCTTAGAGAGTGTAGTAAGATCTCACTTGCTACGAGATACTAGGTATCTCATGATGGATGCACAAATACCTTAGAGGGTATTGATATACCCATTCGAGAAACCATTTGATGTAGTTCCACTATATGTGTCTACGGGTGTCTCGGTTAGTGGGAGAAATGCGATACTCCTTTGACTTGAGGTCAATACGCACGACATGTGTGGAGTGATGAACTTTGACCATGACCGATGCTTGCACCCTTCCATGGGTAGATATGGCTTGGATTGGGTTCATCATGAAGTGCATGTCCGTGGTAGTTGAGCCAAGAAAGGATTCATTCCTCAAAGTGGATTTAGAGAGAATACTCACCTTCTCATCATAATTGGATCAAAGTCATTGGTCAATACACGTCAACTTGGACTTTGTGGCCAAGTGTGACATAAGTGATCAATTAGTAATTGGAGATAAAGTGATTAAGTTATTTGAATATACACTTCATCATGTTCAAGACTAATCGAGTATTCGTGAATAAAAGGAGGAAATCGTAATAGCCCACGTTACAGTTACAAGTAGTTGCATGTTTCTCAAAACGTACCTCATATATTGAGAATGTCTGATATATTGACTAGGGTTCAATTAAGACCGTTCGTTTGACTAATCGCTCGGTATATGAGGGCCTATGGGTCACAAAATAATTAGTTCCCTTTTACGGATTATAGTTGGTTGATTAAATGTTAAATTGGATTTAATATTTAATTTATGGAGAAGTAATTAATAATAGATTAATTTGGAATTAATTATTATTAATATTTAATTAAATTGGATTTAATTAAATAAGAATTCCCAATAATTATATTTGGAATATAATTGTAGGATTTAATGTATATTGAAATAAATCGTAGAGATTTTCATATAAGCCATTTAAATCCGTAGATATTTATATTTAGGGAATTAAATTAAAAGAAATTAATTTAATTCAAGATTAGAGTTTTATTTCCCTAATTGGGCTAGGTTAAGATATAAGTAGGGCCTCCCTATATATACAAGCTATTGGGAATTCATAAACAACGTTACTTCATATTTTCTCCATAAGATTTAGAGTTTAGATTTTCCTAGCAAATCTATCTCGGGATTCACCGCTGGCAAATCCGTCCAAGTCCGTAATTGGGGATTACGTGGATACCATAGTAGAGAAATCTGCTCTCGAGTTACTGTAAGATTTCTCGTTATGATTATTGTAATCTATATGCAATTAATTATTCATTGTTGGTGAACTTTAATTTCCGCTGCGCATGTGATTACGTGTTTTACGTGCCTCTATTTTCCAACAGTGGTATCAGAGCTCCAGGCTCTTGTTTAATTGCATTAAAATCTGATTTTTAAATTAATTTTTTTTTTTATAAAATAAGTGGCGCACGGTTTATTATCAATCGCACCCCTTATTTATTTTTTGTCCCGGGTTTGCTTGTCCCCTTTGTCTTTGCCGAGGACCCTGAATTAGGGTTTCACCCTTTTTCCCCAACGCACTGATTCACGCGTTTTGGACCTCGGCCGACGGCGCTACGCCATGTCGCCAAAGGCCGGTGCTAGGCACCGCGCCTTGCGACGCGCGTGAGAGCCCGCGGCTCGACTCCCGAACCGCTCCGAACCCGTCTTGGAGGCATTGATCTTCTCGGCCTCGATTCATGGCGAATTGCCACCGATTCTCTCTGATTTTGACGCTGGTGTCTTGAACACATTCGGGGCTTGGCCAGCGTGCCCGTCTCAACTCGTTTCAAGGTGACGCGTCACTGGATTCGGGAAGAGTCAGTGGCGACACGCTGCTGACTCGTTGCTTGCTTGTGCTCGTCGATCTGGTTTCGAACCAGAGATCCACCAGGGGTGCGGCACCGCGCTTACCCCTCCATTTCATCTGCATCGACGACGGTCGCCCACACGCTAGGCGAGGCGTTGGCGACCCGTGTTGGATTGTTGGCCGAACCATGTCGCGTCGCCTCGTCGACTCTGTTTGTCTTCATTTGGGACCTAGACTACTTCGATTGTTTTGGTTCCTAGGTTGGATTGAATGGATGAATTAATTTGATTAATTGTGATGCGATTTTGATTTTGAAATTGGGTTAATTTGGTGTGAGGACTTCGAATTTGATTCGATTTGGTTGGGTGATGATGTAGGAGGGTTGTTTTGCAAATTCAATTTGAGACAGGCCCTCCCGTGCAAATTTTAGAAATTGCACCTGAGCCCCCAGGACTAAAATAAATAAAAAATAAAATTTGGAATTTTATTGGATATAATTATGAGATTAAAATTTCGGTTAGACAGAGACGATTAATTGAATTAATCAATTTTAATAATCATAAAATGAATCTTTAATGTATTTTAAATTCATTTTTAAAAGGATTTATTAAAACCCACTGTTAACTTGTTTAATCGTTTTTTTAAATTAGTTAACGTTTAAGTCCTCATTATAATGGTTTGGGTAGGCGGTGCCCAATAAATTTCGGATCGTGTTAAATGCTTGGGTAGACGGTGCCCAATTATTTGTGAGTCCGTGTATATCATGTTTGGGTAGGCGGCACCCGTAATTGCTCAAATATGACTTAGACTTCATGGATCTCGATTAAGCAATTAATACCCCACCTTTTAAAACGTTCCTCACTAAAATATGGTTTTCTCATTAACTTGATAAGATGTCTTCCATCGAAATTAAAAGTAAACCGGAGATTTCGTTCCAATGAGTACTTAAAGACCCTCGTCTTTTGCTCGGATCTACATCTAACGGGACTTTTATAGGGACATGGAAATGTCTCCGCTTGATGGTTGTAAACCAACTTAACTTTGTTTCGCTAGCCCTCGAGGGGAACAAAGGGTAAGTGACATCAGTCGAACTAGGTTCGACAAACTAGAAGTTGCAATCTGGCAATTGCTTTGGAGACCTACCAGTTATGTTGTCATAATGATCAGCCCTCCCTGGGATTATGATAGTAGTAATGTGGATCCTAGTCTGTTATTATTTATATTAGATATAAATTCTGTTGGTCCCGGTGTAAACGAGTTCCACACGTGTAGGGGGGGGAATACACGTTTATAATGATTTTTCAACTTTTAAAACAAACTATAGTCAGATAGACAGGTTGTCCTGAGTTTCAGTCCTGAGAAGCACAAAATGCCCTGAGTCAAAGTCTACTGAGACAATAACACTGAGCGGCTTTCAGAGACTTCAGATTAGCTCACTGATTCTGAGTTTCTACAACAGAGTCAAAATAAGCTTGGAGTAGATAATAATCTTACTGACTACTCAGGAGAGTTTATCAGTTTGACAACTATCTATACTAGCTTATCTAGAGTGCGGAATGTGTAGGCCCTAAGTTTATACTCGTTTTAGATTGCTGAAAATCTTTCTTTAATAAAACAGTGGTTAAGGCTGTGATTAAGTTAATGCAATCTTCAGTGGATTGTTTTCAACTGAATATCAGAAAACTTTCAGTGAAAATATGCAACAGGTTATAATGCAAAACAGAAAGCAAGCAACACAAAAATTATAGTTGTTCAGAGGCTCAAGCTCCTATAACCGCTCTCTCTGATCCTCAGAGAAATTCCTTAACACACTACTTCTACTACCTTAAGCTTTCAGACTGAACTCAACAGCTTACTAACTTTCTACCAAGAGTTTTCAGGATGAACTACTGCAGCTTACTAACTCAACACACACACAAGCGTTCAGACTGAAAAATCAGCTTACTAACTTCTTCTCTAGAGTTTTCAGACTGAACACAACAGCTTACTTACTCTTTACAACTCTCACTTCCAACAACTACACACACAAACTACCTTAATCAAAGTGTTTGAGTTTTAGTTGGTTTCCAACTAGGGTGAGATATCCTTTTACAATCAAACACAAGTAAAAGGCTAGGATATCTCGAACTAAGCCTTGGATATCTTAAGTCTAGGCTTAGTAAAAGAGCTCTCTTCAAAGATGAAACACTTGGGTAATTCTTAGGGTTTCGACTACTTCATAAGATTGCTTGAATACGAATGAGCTCTAGAGTTGCTTTGATTTCCCGTAACTTTGAAATGTCCAAGGCCTCTGGTATTTATAGGCAACTCTTCAGAAGTCTACCTTTGAAAAACTATCCGTTGGAGAGATAGCATCTAGGGTTTCTTCTTTGGGTAATTGATGAACGACTATATTAGGGTTTGAACGCACCCTTGCATGTTTTAGGAAATATCCAGACAAGCAGCCAATCATCAATTTCTGTAAACAAGACAAATATCAACGCTGACATTCTTCAGGGAAATATCACTTGTAGTGTCAGTAAAGTACACTGTTGTCGCCTCCTCATTGGTTGAAATCTTCCTTTGAACAGAGACAACAAAAACGGCTCTTTTAGTCAACCACACTGATCTGATAATTTCCTTAGTGTTCACGAACGTATAACATTCTCTTTGTTTGTACTAAGAATGAACAAACACTATTAAACTGGAAGTGACTTGTTCACGGTCTTTTGATTCAGTACAAAACAGTCTTCAGGATCTTCTGGTCTTCAGGATCTTCACTTCTTCAGGCTCTGCTGATCTTTCAGTATGATCTAGGTCATCAGTATGTTTTAGTCTTCAGGAAACATCTGAGATCTTCAGACCTATTCTCACCTGATCTATATCTGCTGACTATACATGATGCAGATAATCATGAAACATAACAACAATTTGAAACCTGATCCTATACTATCAAGATTTTCCTGAAACATGTCATACTCAGAGGTTTTGGGATCTAATCAAAATCTTTATTAAATTCATCTCCCAACAATTTCCCCATTTTTGATGATGCCAAAACCATCTTGTTACAAGCTTGCAAACAGTAGTAAACATATCATCTATTCAGGTTTCAATTCATAAAGCAAGTTAAAAAAAAGTAAAGGCAATCATCAAGTAATCAGTAACATAATGAGAAATTATCTTTTGATCAAACAGAAAATCAGTAGATTTTTTCATTAGTCTCAAAAACCGAAGAGTATATGTTACAATGGTTTTCTTATGTAATCTAGTGAAACAAAAGGAATAAGGTAATCACTCTTCATCTGATTCAATCTCATCTGCTGGTGGCTTCAGGTTGAACATACCATAATACCTTTTCTTCAGTTCTTCTCTTTTCTGGATGGTCTGAGCATCACTCCCTGTCAGCTCAAGATATTCAGCCTGATCCACAAAATCTGCATGGATGAAATCATAGTTGATTCTTGATTTGACCAGGAGCCTTCAGCTGATAACCCAGAGTATCAAACAAATCAAACCATTTCTGGCATATATCAGTGAAGTTCTGCAATATATAGGCAATGAATGCTTCATCCCTATCAGTGTTGGGCTGAGACCAGGTTTGTAATACATCATAATTGAACACAAAATCCCTCTTGGCTTTCTCCCATCTGCCATTCAGCTCAATAGGCATCCATTTGTCTACATGAGGCCACATCCTCTTTCTTTGCTTGGTGCCTCTCCTCCTTCAACCATCCTCTGAAAGCCTCCCAGCTTTCTCTTGGCTTTCTCCCTCTCCTTTCTGGTCATTTCTGAACCTGACACAGAGGTAGCAGCTTTCCTCTTCCTCTCAGCTTCAATTGCTTTTACTGAGTTGTGCCAATCCCAATTCAGTCTCTTGGTGGATACATCATATTCACCAAATCCTTCTTTGAAAATATCATCCATTTCAGACTCTTCATCTTTCTCAGCAACTTCCTGAATGTCTTCCTCAACATCTTCTTCAAAGTCCTGAGCTAACTTCCTCTGAGTGGGCTTTCTACTGACAAGCTTATCCAACTACTTAGTTTTCAGAGGTTTCTCAATAAATGCAACAGGCTTCTTCTGAGGATTCAAGATTCCATAAGCCTCTCCTTGCTTACTGGTTTCTTGCTTCCTCTGCCTCTTTATTCTTTGCTCATGAACTTCCATAGCTGCTTCAGGATGTATCAGCACTTCAGGCTCTTTCCTCTTTCCTCGGTGAATTTCAGTAGGAAACTGTTCAACTTGTTTTTCCAGAGGTGGCAGGGCAGCAAGCTTGTCATAACTTTCCCCCTTTTTGGCATCATAGTTGGCAATCAGCTCGGAAAGGGTTCTGTCCATGTGAAGCTGTTCTCTGCCAATTGATCTAACTTCTGCCGCCACATGAAAGTGATCATCATGAATCCTTCTCAGCACATTCAAACCAGTACTAGTGTCTTCAGCAAGACCACCATAAGTTGCCTTCATTTTCTCCATCAATGAATTGCTCATCTCTTAAACAGCTGATTTGATCATTTCATCAGTCTTGGATTTCAGAAAATCCTCAAGCACTTTTGATCTCAAATCAAATTGTCTCTCCATCTCTTCCTTCATCTCCTTAGCCATATCATCTAACTTTGTATTGAATGAAGTAAATTTGCTATTAATAGAAGTGGATAGTAAATTTACCTGAGCTGGTGTTACCATAGATGTGCTAAGTATTTTGATGGATTCACCCTGAGAAATTTGTCTCAGCAATTTTAGACACTTCTCCAACCAGAGGTTCAAGCTTCTCCATGTAATCATTCATTGGCTCGAACTTGGTTAATTTCTCCACAATGGGTGTAGGTCAACCGTTGGTTGCAGAGGAATAGGAATCTCTTCTTCTGCTTCAGTTTAAAGCCCAATCTCAGCAGATGCAGTAGGAGGTGCAGTAGACACCTGAGGGGTTTCTCCCATCGTAATCATCTGAAGTTCAGGAAAATCCTGAGCTTGTTCCCCCTGAGCGGATGCTCTAGCTTCAGCATGTTTCTGACTACCCTCAGCAGTGTTGGGAAAATCGGGGTGCCCGGATCTATTCGAGGTTATTATTTAAATACATATTTAAATTAAACAGTTAATTACTAACATGAATTAATCCTAAATCAATTCAACATAATAATAAATAACATGCGTACACATAATTCACGTAAATCCTAAACATGCAGAACTAGGAGTTACAGAATTACTAACCTCTTGAAGAATCAAACGGATGAATCAACCCAAGAGCCTTCCCAAATATATCCCCAAAGTCCACGAACGCTATCCGATGGGAAGATTTCAATGAACGATTTTAATGGGAGAGAAATTAAATATTTTGCTACCACCTTTGTGGATTTCTAATATTTCCAACACATGGAATTGTACTTGGGAATGAAGAGCTCATCCCCTATAAATAGGGAGGAGGGGGGCGAAAAATAGGGCTAGGAAAATAAGGAAGAAAACCTTTTATTGGTCTCCAAGAAATCTTGAATATATCTCTTATATTCTTTTCTCCTTAATTAAATTTTCCATAAAAATCTCTTTCCCCTCTTCTACCTATATTTTCGAAAATTTACACTAATAAAGGAGTCAAGATTTGACTTCTTGAATTTATGGGATAATTATGTATTCCTACAATAATTATCTCTTTCCATAAAATATCTACAAGAAAATCAAGACAATCTTTTCTTCCTTTAATAGACAAGATTTTCGAAAATTACACTTGAAAATACAACAAGAATATTTTCTTCTATCTCTCATTAATTAGACTTTATTTTGGGCTATTTGGGGGGCCTTTAGGAGAATTAAGATTGGACCTCCAATGGACTATGAAGCTTTAATATTTTGGGCCAAATATTATTCAAGTCCATTAATATTAATTTACTCCACTATAAAATTAATATTGAACTATCCATCTTAACCCATATTACGATTTCACATATAACATGGCTCCCGGTCATTATTTCCCGCGTTTAAGATTATCTTAGTTCATTAATTAATTAAGCCACTGAACAAGCTTTATATTAATTAATATCTTTGTCCTTGGAGTAAAGACAGCTCAACATTATTATCCATGCCGGAAATAAATTTCCACTTGTAAGATTTAGCATGATAAAGGATATGAGCCCACCAAGGGGATAAATCAAGTAAGACGTAGTTGCATGCGATTCTCCGTATTAAATGTCAGCAATCGTCATGTAATTAATAATATTGCCCAAGATATAAGGTATCGAATCGCATTGACTCTCTTCCCATCATAAGTCAAAGCAATAGTTATTAATTTCACACGATCCTATTTAAGGGAATGATTAAGAAACAACGCACCACTGAGGTATAATTCTTGTATATTCAGTACCGAAGAATTTGTCCTCCTGTAGGTCCTCATTCAGCGCACCTAAATGCGCTAGTGTGATCCCTTGGTCAAGACAGGCCAATCTGGGTCTCACACTTCAACCGTTCATGATGGTTCGTTCATTTCCATTTGGGTTGTGAATTTGTACTTAATTACGAGGGTTGTTAATTTGATCTTATTGAACGTAATACGTACTGTCTTATTGAACGGGTTTGCAATAAACATATATAACATTCATTAATATTTAATGCAACAGTGATTAAATAATTTATTTCAGTAAATAAATAAGAAACTTCAGTTTGGTTATACAAAGTAAAATCATACTTTTCAGTATAACCCCAACAAGCAGGGTCCTTATCAGTTATGTCCAGAGAGGGATCTTCCTTGTCCTGACCCTCATCAGTTTTCTCGGACGGATCCACATCCTTCCTCTCAGCCAGTTTCTTCCTGATCAGTGCATCAAACTCAGTAGGTTTGATTCTCAGCCTCTTCTTGCCCAATCCTGAAAAGGCATCTAATTCCGCCACTTCTTCAGCCCAAAAATCTTCTCCTCTGAAGTTCTCAATTCTCAGCATCATGGCGAAAGACTGATTGACTATCAGCATGGCTGTTTTCAGTCTGATGAACATATCCTGGAGATCAGGATAGTTGGCAAGTTCAGGGTATTTGTTCAAGACAAAGCGTTCAGCTTTCAACCTCCATTCTTTCTCCTCAGCCTCATCTTTCTTGAGTTCAGGAACTGGTGACTCTTCTTCAGAGCTAGAATGAGCCTCTGAAGGTGTGGGAATTTTTGGCTCTGTGGGGTGAGTGGGTGGGATAGGTATTTGGGTCTCTTCAGCAGGTTTTTGAGGACCAGTGAAGATTTCTCTGGTAATGCAATCATCCCCAATACTGGTATTGAGGACATCAGTGAACACATCCTCATCCCTTTCAACCTCAGGGATGTGTTCAGCCTATTTCTCAGCAGCCTGTGAGATAGCTTTCACAAGAGTGTCCAATGGAGATTTCTCTCCTGGAGCCAAGTCACTTGCTTTCCTCAGCCGCTTTTTCCTCTTTTGCTCTTCCTGAGCCTTCTTCTTTTCACCAATCTCCCTCTTAACTCTCAGAAGTTCAAGAGTTTTCTTTCTCTTCTCAGGCTCTTCTTCAACCTTTTCCACCACCTTCTTGCCTTTAGTTCTTGTGACATCAGCAATTGTCCGGTTGTCCTGATCAGACTCAGAGCTTTCAATCTCAACTTGGTGCATGCGCTCCTCGGGCTCACTCTGGGTGCTTTGCTCTTTGAGACTCATCCGAAATTTGTTGAACTTGGACTTTCATAAATTGCTGTCTCGCCCTCTGCGACTTGAACTTCACGAACATGATCCTATTCCGGGAAAATTGAGTTCCGGACAATATGAACATCTTCTTTCTTGGCAATGTCTCAATCAGAAAACTGATTTTAGTTCCAAAAAGAACTCTTCCATTCTTCGTAAATGCTCCTTTAGCATATTTCAGTTTCGGACTCTAACTCAAAATGCAATCCACTAAGAACTTTAGCTAGTTAAAACTTCTAGAGGGTGAGTCCTCTATTGCAGCCATGAGTCTTAACTTGTTCTGACTCACCTGCTCTAAACTTCCAGAGGTGCTCATCAAGCACTTGGCTACAATATCGATCAAAACTTTATAAACAGGTTTTAAACACTTCTTGTTTAATGCCCCTTTCAGTTCAACTTTAGACGTAGAAAACCTATCCAAGATTTCTTGTTCATGCCCCAACATATAAACTGCAGGGTCATCACCTCTATCACTTAACTCAAAGAAAATATTGATGTTTTGAAGTGACAAGATAACCTCTCTTGTACAGATTTCTTCGGCTTTGGATTTTGCATTGGTGCTGAAACTAAGTTGTGAAACCAGAGAGTCATTTTCTCCTTCTCTGAGATTTACCACAAACTGCAAAACTTCTTGTGGTAATTCTGACTCCGGTGTATTTCTTACTAGCTTATCCAACCGTGCCATTCGAAGAAGATTCAAGGCTTCTTCTTCAACTAGCGTCGTCTTATTGTCGATCATTGCAACAACATGCTCGAAGTATAGTTTATCAGTTTCCGCAAGGTTTTTAATCATCGCATAACTGGTAAACTCCGTTGTAGGTTTTTGGAATTTGAAGAAACGAAGGTTTTGGATAATTTGAAGCGTTTGTAGAAAAAATCGAGTATAAAGTGTTATGATTTTGGAAACTCTGGGGCATATATATGATCTGATGAAATAGATCAAGGGTTAAGATTAAATCTGAATGAACGGTTGTGATTTAATCTTTGGCCGATATAATCTCAAGGTTTATTTGCTATTAATGGCAAATAATCAGATATGCAGAATAATGGCAGCAATTAGGGTGACAAAAAGATGTTTCACTCTAATCGAGGTAATCCTTTGGTGTCCTGCCAAAATATTAACCAATAAGAATCCTTCAATCATTCCTGCTTAAAGTTTAGGTCTTTTGTATTTATTTCAAATGATTACTGACTGAAATAAATGCTTTATGAGTAAATGCATGTGCCAAGTGTGTTTCAGGATTAATTGGATACTTAATCCTTACTGAACACTGACCGTGACAAAAACCATCCTGATTCTCAGTTTCCATCCTGAGAGATCTTTGTCCTGAGTTTTTCCCACTGAAAAACCTCATGCATCTGAAGAGCTTCTCCTTCACGATAAATTACTCTCCTGGATCCAACATCCCTAATTCCACTGATAGTTCCTGAAATCTTGACTCAACCAATGGCTTAGTAAGAATATCAGCTCTCTGTTTATCAGTATGAATTTTCTCCATCCTAATGTCTTTCTTCTCTACATGGTCTCTAATGAAATGGTGCCTGATATCCAGATGTTTATATCTAGTGTGTAGCACAGGATTTTGTGATATGGCAATGGCACTGTTGTTATCACAAAATATAGGAACTTGTTTGGCTGTAATCTTATAATCTCTTAATTGTTGCCTTAGCCAAAGAATCTGTGCACAACAGCTTCCTGCATCCATGTATTCAGCTTCAGTAGTACTATTTGCTATTGAGGTCTGCTTCTTAGAAAACCAGGATACCAGTTTGCTTCCAAGAAATTGACAAGTTCCTGAAGTGGACTTCCTGTCAATTCAGCAACCACCATAATCAGCATCTGAATAACCAGTTAATTCAAGGTTATCATCAGCTGGATACCACAATCCTCTATTCACTGTGCCTTTTAGATATCTCAGTATCTTTTTGGCAGCTTCCATGTGACTAGCCTTTGGATTGGCTTGGTATCTTGCACATATCCCAACAGCAAAAGTAATATCAGGCCTACTTGCTGTGAGATAGAGCAATGATCCAATGATCCCTCTATAATCAGTATGGTTAACTGACTTGACTTCAGGATCATGATCTATCTTGTAGTTAGTATTCATAGGAATTCTAACTACATTACAATTCTGAATAACATACTTGGCAATCAGATCTCTGGTGTATTTTGCCTGATTGATGAAGATTCCTTCTTTTGACTGTTTCACCTGAAGTCCTAGAAAGAAATTCATCTCTCCCATCATTGACATTTCAAACTTACCTTTCATCAGTGTAGAAAATTTCTCACACAACTGATGATTAGGGGATCCAAAGATAATGTCATCCACATAGATATGTACTGGTAAGATATCTTTCCCATCTTCTATCCTGAACAAGGTTCTATCAACAGTTCCTTTGGTAAAACCATGGTCAGTAAGAAATTGAGTTAGAGTATCATACCATGCTCTGGGTGCTTGCTTCAGACCATACAAGGCTTTCCTGAGCCCGTAAACTTGGTCATTCTGACAGAAGCCAGGAGGTTGTTCCACATAAACCTCTTCTTTAAGCACACCATTCAGAAATGCACTCTTCACATCCATTTGATATACCTTAAAGTTCATGTGAGCAGCATATGCAAGAAATAATCTAATGGATTCTAGTCTTGCAGCTGGTGCAAAGGTTTCATCATAATCCAAGCCTTCTTCTTTGGAATAACCTTGTGCAACTAGCCTTGTCTTGTTTCTTACAATGACATTGTTCTCATCTCTCTTATTCTTGAATACCCACTTAGTTCCAATCACATTGTGCTTCTTAGGTCTATCTACTAACTCCCAAACTTCATTCCTAGAAAATTGATTTAGCTCTTCTTACATAGCAATAATCCAGAAGGAATCTTGAAGAGTCTCTTCAATCTCCGTAGGTTCTTTCTCAGATAGGAAGCAGCAGAACAAAGCACTTTCTCCATGGAACCTTCTTTTTTTAACTCCTTCAGATAGATCTCCCACAATCTGACTTGTAGGGTGATTATCTAACCATGTTCTTCTGGATGTTCCCCCTTTGGTGTTATCCTCAACATCAGAAATGTTTGGTTCAGGTAATTCATTAAACTCAGGGAACAACAAGAAAGAAAAGAGTGGATCATCTTCCTCAGGGGATATTTCATTCAGAACATTGTCAGTGACATTTGTTCCCCCTTGGTTGATAGATTCAGAGATTTCCTCAGCTGTGACCACATCTTCATCGGCATTACATACCTGAGTCTAAACTGGTGTTTGTTCAGATTGGTCAGCTTCAGTGTGTTGGCTTTCCTTTAGTGGAGAACTATCATCCTGAGTACCACCAGCCTGAGTATTTCCATCCTGAGTCTCTTCTTTTTCTGAGTCAGTTTCACTCCATTCATAGTAAGTGATTGACTTTTTCTTTTCAGGCTCGGATGATGTTTTGACATTCTTTTTCAGGCTAAGTCTGGTGATCCTTTTTGTCAAGCCTCCTGAATCAACTTCCTGTTTCTTATGAACACAAGTAGATTAATCAAAAACAACATGAGGTGTTTCTTCCACAATAAGAGTCCTACAGTTATAAACTCTGAAGGCTTTACTAATTTCAGAATATCCTAAGAATATTCCTTCATCAGCTTTGCTATCAAAAGTTTTCAACTGATCTTTACCATTATTGTGTATGAAACACTTACAACCAAACACACGAAAGAAACAAGAGGTTTCCTTTCATTCCACAGTTCATATGGAGTTTTTCCTTGATTCTTTGTCAGCATGGATCTGTTATGAGAGTAGCATGCAGTGTTGACTGCCTCAGCCCAAAATCTCTTAGGAATGTCAGCTTCACCAATCATTGTTCTTGCAGCTTCTTTCAGAGTCCTATTTCTTCTTTCAGCAACACCATTTTGTTGAGGGGTCCTTGCAGCTGATGTTTCATGAGCTATTCTATTTGCTGCATAATAATCAGATATAATATGGTTGATAAATTCAGTGCCTTTATCTGATCTGATTTTGACCACACTCAGATTCTTTTCAGTACTGAGTCTTTTTAGTAATTCTGGCAGTTTGGTCTGAGTTTCTTTCTTACTGAGTAAGAAAATGACCCATGTATATCTTGAGTAGTCATCAACTACTACCAGTGTATATTTCCTGCCATTAGTGCTCACAGGTGTTACTGGACCAAAGAGATCCATATGTAACAGTTGGAGTATTCTATCAGTAGAAACTTCTACTTTGCTTTTGAATGATGCTCTAATTTGTTTACCTTTCTGACAAGCATCACAAACATGATCTTTACTGAACACTTCATTAGGTAACCCCCTCACAAGTGCTAATCTTGCAAGTTTATTCAGGGTTTTGAAGTTCAAATGGTTCAGTCTTTTGTGCCATAACCAACTGGTTTCAGTAGCCTTCTTGGACATTAAACATGTATCTATAGGAGTAAGCCTCCAATCAGCAAGATACACATTTCCTTTTCTAGTACCAGTCAGTAATACTTGTTGTGAAACATTATCTTTCACATAGCACAAGTTCTTTGAGAATTCAACACTGAAACTTTTATCACAAAATTGACTGATAGAAAGCAAGTTATGCTTTAAACCAGACACATATGATACACCATGGATATGAACAGTATCAATTTCAAGTGTTCCATATCCTTTTGTCTGTCCTTTGGAATTATCTCCAAAAGTTATCTGAGGGCCTCTCTGTTCAACATAGTCAGTGAGCAAATATTTGTATCCTGTCATGTGTCTTGAGCATCTACTGTCCAAGTACCATGCAACAGGTGCAACTTCAGTTCCACTCATCAGGGCTATGTTGTCTTCATTTAGTTCAGTGCCCTTATCCTTCACCTGCAAGATGAATCAGGCCTTAGGTACCCATTTGGTGTAGGGTCCTACAAGGTTAGCTGTACCTTTTGGAATCCAAATCTGCCTGACAACTCTAATAACTTTAGAGTGGCTGATTTATCTTCCATAAACAACTACATACACATTCACCACCATAGGTGCCTTGGAAGTATCCTGTGTATGAGTGCTAGCCTTAGCATGAACATGAGCCTTAGAATTCTTCTTAGGTTCAGTCCTTTTGTTCCATTTCTTTGACTTTGGTGCAGCTGATCTCTGTCTCTGCTGACTTGGGTTTAGGAAACCTTTACCCTTATGGAAGTAGGATTTAGGTTGCTGTACTGAAATTGTGGTCTTTCAGTAATCTGAGGACTTGGTCTCCTCATCTGAGAATTTCTCGGCTGAGTGTTTCTCTTCTGAGGATTCCTCGATGGTTAAAGATTTCTTGATTGGTATTCTTTTGAGGCTTCAAATCTTGGCTTCGAGGATTTCCCTCTACTTGATTGTTCAGGTTTTCTAGCCTTTTCCTGAGGTTTGGGCTTTCTTTCCTGAACTTTCAGGTTCTCTGAAACCATAGGTCCTTTACCCTTGTCCAAAACACGGGGTTGTTCTTCAATAAGAAGATCAGTACGAACCGCCGGTTTAACAAAGACATTCTTAGTACCACTTGTAGAAGCAGCATTCAGAAGATCATGTGAGGTTCCCCCTGGAATATATCCTAATCCAGCTTTTATAGTTGCAGGTCTTTGATAACTCTGAATTTCATCTATTGCATGAGATGAAGAATTCAATAGAGCTACCTTTCTCTGCAAATTATCCTCACTTTTCTTTAGAGTTTCATGTTTCTCAAAGAGATCATTGAACTTAGTTCTGATAAGCTGATTTTCTTCAGTGGATTTCTCTAATTTTCCTTTTAGGGCCTCTACCACCTTCTCTTTCTCTGAGAGTTGTACTTTCAGAACATCAAGTTTATCAGTTACTCCCATCAATTGAGAAGTTATCTCAGCAGCTTTAGATTTTTTCCACTTAAGATTCTCGTGATCAAGACTTCATTACGCTCTTGAGTTTCTATGAAGCGATTCTTGTAATACGAATAATCCTTCACCAGATTCTCAAAAGAACCCATCAGGTCAAAATTACTGGTTACAGAGGAACTTGATAACTCAGGTGCTTGTGTAGGAGCAGCAACAGAGATAGAAGATTTTACCTCCTTAACAGGAACAAGACAAACATCATCACTATCACTATCAGAGAACATCTCTTCTGAAGAGCTAGATCCTTCCTCAGAGTGTTCTTCTTCAGCAACCATTGCTTTTTTGCTGGCATACTTCTTGTCTCTCTTGGCTTGCCGATCCTTTCTTTCCTTGGAACTCAACTCTGGGCAGTCATACTGGAAGTGTCCTTTCTTCTTGCAGTTGTAGCATCTGTTGGTATCATCATCCTGATCATTGTCTTATTTGGATTTGTAGTCCTTCTTTTTGGATGAAGATCCTTCAGCTTTGTAGTCTTTTTTCTTCTCAGTAGACTTTTCTTCAGCTTCTGAGTTGTTCCTGTTCCTGTACCTGGTATCTTTATAATACCTTTTATACTTACCAAATTTGTGGTTCATTTTCTCAAACCTTCTTGCCATCAGGGCAATTGTCTCATCTTTTTCATACTGAATTTTGTTAGATGAGATCTCAGGTTCTTTAGAGGTAAAGATTTTTCCTTGTGCTTTGAAAGCCACATTTTTGTTAGATGAAATATCATCTTTGCTATCAGATTTGTTAGTTTTCTTATCAATCACAAACTCATATGCTTTCAACTCAGAGAAAACCTGTTGATATGGCATAGAAGCAATATCCTTGGTGTTCTCAATTACTACAACATGAATATCCCATTTCTTAGACAGTCCTCTAAAAATTTTCAGAGTAATTTCTCTTTTGGGATATCTTTTCCCATGAGCACTCAGATCATTCATAATACTAGTGAATCTGACCTCAAGTCTTTCAATAGATTCACCATCTTTCATTTCAAAACCATCAAATTTGGCAATAGCTACAGATAGTTTGTTTTCTTTGATA
Organism: Stenogyne calaminthoides; assembly: GCA_037126765.1. Classification (NCBI taxonomy): domain Eukaryota; kingdom Viridiplantae; phylum Streptophyta; class Magnoliopsida; order Lamiales; family Lamiaceae; genus Stenogyne; species Stenogyne calaminthoides. Next base: position 18,755,486 of record JBBCBC010000016.1, on the reverse strand, counting down.
TGATCAGTGCCTTGACACATTATAACAAGTGAGTCCCAAATGTCTTTGGCAGTTTCACAGTGAGAAATCATTCCCATAACACCATCATCAATAGTGTTATATAGAGTATCTTTAGCAATATAATCCAAGTTAAACAACTTCCTCTCTTCAGGAGTAAGCTGATCATCAGTTTTGGGAAATTCATCCCTTGGATCATCTTTTTCAGCATCAGTAGATCTAGAATTAACAACCTTATACTCAAAAGGTCCTTGAGACACAACTCTCCACATTCTCTCATGTTTAGAGTACAAGCGTGCCTGCATTCTCAATCTCCATAGACCATAATTCTCAACTGAGAACATAGGTAGTTTCTTAGAAGGCATGATGAAATAGCCTTGTAAGATATCAGTAATAAGATCTATTCAGTAGACCACCAAAGTCTCTCAGTAAACAAGACTATGGCTACCAAAGCAAGTGGTCAGTTAGAATCACTGCTCTGATACCACTTGTTGGTCCCGGTGTAAACGAGTTCCACACGTGTATGGGGGGGAATACACGTGTATAGTGATTTTTCAACATTTAAAACAAACTATAATCAGAGAGTCAGGTTGTCCTGAGTTTCAGTCCTGAGAAGCACAAAATGCCCTGAGTCAAAGTCTACTGAGACAATAACACTGAGCGGCTTTCAGAGACTTCAGATTAGCTCACTGATTCTGAGTTTCTACAATAGAGTCCAAATAAGCTTGGAGTAGATAATAATCTTACTGACTACTCAGGAGAGTTTATCAGTTTGACAACTATTTATACTAGCTTATCTAGAGTGCAGAATGTGTAAGCCCTAAGTTTATACTCGTTTTAGATTGCTGAAAATCTTTCTTTAATAAAACAGTGGTTAAGGTTGTGATTAAGTTAATGCAATCTTCAGTGGATTGTTTCCAACTGAATATCAGAAAACTTTCAGAATGCTTTCAGTGAAAATATGCAACAGGTTATAATGCAGAACAGAAAGCAAGCAACACAACAATTATAGTGGTTCAGAGGCTCAAGCTCCTACGTCCACTCTCTCTGATCCTCAGAGAAATTCCTTAACACACTACTTCTACTACATTAAGCTTTCAGACTGAAATCAACAGCTTACTAACTTTCTACCAAGAGTTTTCAAGCTGAACTACTGCAGCTTACTAACTCAACACACTTACAAGTGTTCAGACTGAACAATCAGCTTACTAACTTCTTCTCTAGAGTTTTCAGACTGAACACAGCATCTTACTTACTCTTTACAACTCTCACTTCCAACAACTACACACACAAACTACCTTAATCAAAGGGTTTGGGTTTTGGTTGGTTTCCAACTAGGGTGAGATATCCTTTTACAATCAAACACAAGTAAAAGGCTAGGATATCTCGAACTAAGCTTTGGATATGTTAAGTCTAGGCTTAGTAAAAGAGCTCTCTTCAAAGATGAAACACTTGGGAAATTCTTAGGGTTTCGACTGCTTCATAAGATTGCTTGAATACGAATGAGCTCTGGAGTTGCTTTGATTTCCCATAACTTTGAAATGTCCAAGGCCTCTGGTATTTATAGGCAACTCTTCAGAAGTCTACCTTTGAAAAACTATCCGTTGGAGAGATAACATCTAGGGTTTCTTCTTTGGGTAATTGATGAACGACTATATTAGGGTTTAAACACACCCTTGCATGTTTTAGGAAATATCCAGACAAGCAGCCAATCATCAATTTCTGTGAACAAGACAAATATCAACGCTGACAGTCTTCAGGGAAATGTCGCTTTCAGTGTCAGTAAAGTACACTGTTGTCGCCTCCTCATTGGTTGAAATCTTCCTTTGAACAGAGACAACAAAAATGGCTCTTTTAGTCAACCACACTGATCTGATAATTTCCTTAGTGTTCACGAACGTATAACATTCTCTTTGTTTGTACTAAGAATGAACAAACACTATTAAACTGGAAGTGACTTGTTCAGAGGTCTTTTGATTCAGTACAAAACAGTCTTCAGGATCTTCTGGTCTTCAGGATCTTCTAGTCTTCAGGATCTTCACTTCTTCAGGCTCTACTGATCTTTCAGTATGATCTGGGTCTTCAGTATGTTTTAGTCTTCAGGAAACATCTGAGATCTTCAGACCTATTCTCACCTGATCTATATCTGCTGACTATACATGATGCAGATAATCCTGAAACATAACAACAAATTGAAACCCGATCCTATACTATCAAGATTGTCCTGAAACATCCTCAGGGTTTTGGGATCTAATCAAAATCTTTATTAAATTCATCTCCCAACAAATTCGTACTTTTTCCGATGAGGTCGTTAAGTATGTGAAAATAATGGAGACAAAATAAATTGAAAGGCCATGTTTATTTTGATTGCTGAATATTGATCATAGGAATTATGTGTTTTAATTCCCGTTTTATTTTATTTCTCTAGGATTGTTGAAATGAATAACTTGTCATTGAGAAGCATTTTGGAAACGAACAAGTTGGTTGGGCCAAACTTTCTCGACTGGCACCAAAATGTTTGTTTGGTGCTCAGGCAAGAGAAGATTGAGTATGTGTTAGACACGTCAATCCCTACTTGAGGCTGGTACCGAAGAGGCTGAAGCGTTCGACACTGCAGCCCAAAAGAAGCATCAAGAGGATGCTTCTCAGGCTCAATGTGTTATGCTACTCGGAATGACTCCCGAGCTGCAAAGGCAGCATGAGAAGATGCTTCCCTTCGAGATGATTAAGCATCTGAAGGATCTATTTAATTCTGAATCTCATTCTGAGATTTATGAAGTGATGAGAGATCTGTTCAGATGCCGATTGTCAGAGGGAGGGAAGGTTTCTCCTCATGTATTGAAGATGATAGGGCTAATCGATAAACTTGGTCGTCTGGGCATTGAGCTCAAGACCAACGCTGCTGTTTATGCCATTCTTCAGTCGCTTCCCGACTCATATTCGAGTTTCGTAGTAAAATTTAATATGAATAAGACGGAATCGATCATGCCCGAGCTGCATAACATGCTCAAGACTTTTGAGTCCTCCACTGCTAAAGAGAAGCCCGTACTCATGGTGAGTGCCTCTACTTCTTCTGGTCCGAAAGGAAAGAAGAAGAGGGGAGGTAAGGCAAAGAAAGACTCTAAGCCTAGCTTCCTTAAGCCCAAAGGTGGAATTCAAAAGAAGGATAGGGCGGACAAGGATGTATGCCTCCACTGTAAGCAGAAGGGACATTGGAAGAAGGGCTGTAAGGTTCTAGCAGCTGAAAAGAAGACACAAGGTGTCTTAGCCACTGGAACATGTATGTTTGTTATTGAGATAAACATGTCCACAAATGATACTAACTGCTGGGTATTAGATACCGGTTGTGGCTCACATATTTGTACTAATGTGCATGGTCTCAAACATAGCAGGGCAGTTAGGCAGGGTGAAGTCGCCCTACACATTGGGAATGGAGCAAGAGTTGCTGCTGAACGTGTTGGCGTTTATGTTTTAGACTTTCCCTCTGGTTTTAGACTTGAACTAAATAATTGTTATTTTGTTCCCTCTATTACCCGCAATATTATTTTATTCCGATGTTGGATATTGAAGGTTTTTCCTTCCATTTTACAAATAATAATTGTTATTTTTCGCTTAATGGTGATGTGTATAGAAATGCTCCTTTATCTAATGGTTTATATTTGTTGCATTGTGGACATAACATTCTTAATATACAAAACAAACTACTCAAACTTAGTAATCATGAAAACCATACTTACTTGTGGCATTGTACGTTTGGTCATGGAAACGAGAATAGGATAGCAAGGTTAAGAAAGTTAGACTACTTAACCCCATTCGACTTTGAGTCCTATGGTAATTATGAATTCTGTCTCAAGGGTAAGATGATCAACAAACCCTTTTCTGGGAAAGGGGTTCGTGCCAAAGAAGTTCTAGAGTTGATCCACAGTTACGTTTTTGGACCACTGTCCACTTTAGATAGGGGTCAATTCGGCTACTTCATAATTTTTACTGATGATTTCTCTAGATTTGGGTACGTGTATCTAATGAAACACAAGTCCGAATCGTTTGACAAATTCAAGGAGTACAAAGCTGAAGTAGAGAAACAACTTGGCAGAGTATTAAGACTCTTCGATCAGATCGAGGAGGAGAATATCTTAGCCATGAATTCATTGATTATCTGAAGTTGCATGGAATCCAATCACAATGGACTCCTCCCGGTACACCCCAAATGAATGGAGTGTCCGAGAGGAGAAACCGAACCCTGTTAGATATGGTGAGGTCCATGATGATTTCTCCTCCCTTCTGACATTCTTATGGGGATACGTACTCCAAACCTCAATCTACATTCTGAATATGATTCCATCCAAATCAGTTGAGCATACGCCACACGAGTTATGGCATGGCAAGAAGCCAAATTTCTCTCACATTAGAACATGGGGTTGCCCCGCGTTTGTGACGAAAATTCTCACTGACAAGTTGGAATCAAAAGGTGAAAAGGGTTATTTTGTGGGATATCCTAAGGAAACTAGAGGATATTATTTCTATCTACCTCAGAAATAAACAGTGATTGTTTCAAGGCAGGTTAAATTCCTTGAAGAAGACTACGTCTTCAAGGAACAAAGCCGTAAGACGATAGAACTTGAAGAAATTCAAGAAAAACAACTTAACAAGGAGACTAATGTCTTGTCAAAGCAACATGACAAAGAATCAGTGGGAGCATTCAGCAGCTCACATGGTGGAAGTTTATCACTAAGTGATCCTCTTTCAGCTAGTGGGAGCGTAATTGGAGTTGCATTGCCCAAGCAATGAACTCCAAGTAGGCTGAATGAGAACATCATAGTTCAAACTCTCGCCCAAGAGGCATCCGGAAGTGCTCAAGGAGCATCCGGAAGTGTCGCTGTTGAGGTCTCCCCGGTCGACGATGAAATCGCCGCACCACAAAATTTTCACGATCAAAATGTGCAGCCTGAGCAACCACAACTCCGTAAGTCCACTAGGGTGTTCGTAATCCACCCACAAGATATTATGGTTTCCTCGTAGAGGAGCAGGATGACGTGGAGATCCCAGATAAGGACGAACCAAAAACTTACATTGAGGCAACATTAGATGTTGACTCAAAGAAGTGGCATGAAGCCATGAAATCCGAGATGGACTCGATGTACGTCAATCAAGTTTGGGACTTGGTTGAATTGCCGAAAGGGGTTAGACCCATAGGTTGCAAGTGGGTCTTCAAACGGAAGACCGATGCAAATTGCAAGGTACAAACCTACAAGGCTAGGTTGGTGGCGAAAGGTTACAGTCAACGCGAAGGCATTGACTATGACGAAACTTTCTCACCAGTTGCAAAGATCAAGTCCATTCGAATTTTACTTGTGATAGCAGCACACCTAGATTATGAGATTTAGCAGATGGATGTCAAAACAACTTTCCTCAATGGCAACATTGATAAGGAAGTGTTCATGACTCAACCTGAAGGTTTCATATCAAAACCAAAATCTAATCTTGTGTGCAAGCTTAAACGATCCATTTATGGATTGAAGCAAGCTTCTAGGAGTTGGAATATCTGATTTGATGAAGCTATCAAATCATTTGATTTCGTCAAAAACTCGGAAGATCCGTTTGTCTATCGGAAATGCTGTGGGAAGAATATTGTATTCATAGTTGTGTATGTTGATGACATACTCATTATGGGAAACAATATCCCACTCATGCAGTCCGTGAAAGAATGGCTGTCAAGGACCTTCATGATGAAGGACCTTGGAGAAGCCTGCTACATCTTAGGGATCAAGATCCATAGGGATAGATCCAAGAAGATGTTGGGGCTGTCACAGTCCACCTACGTAGACAAGGTGTTGAAGCGATTTGCGATGGAGAACTCCAAGAGAGGTTATCTACTGACATATCATGGGATAAAGCTCTCTAAGAAGGATTGTCCTTCTACAGAAGCTGATATCCAGCGCATGAAGGATATACCATATGCATTTGCAATTGGATCCATCATGTACGCCATGACTTGTACTAGGTCAGATGTGGCCTTCGCTGTTAGCACTAGTGGTAGATACCAACAGAATCCAGGAGAACCCCATTGGATTGCTGTCAAGAACATTCTTAAGTACCTCAGACGTACTAAAGAATGCTTTCTGGTCTACGGAGGTCAGTCAGAGCTAGTCGAGACCGGCTATGCTGACGTAAGTTTTTAATCCGATTGTGATGATTACAAGTCACAGTAGGGTTATGTCTTCGTTCTCAATGGTGGGGCGGTTAGCTTGAATAGTTCCAAGCAAGATACTACCGCTGATTCAACAACCGAAGCTGAGTACATTGCTGCGGTGGAAGCTGCCAAAGAAGTTGTCTGGATAAAGCAGTTCTTAAATGAACTAGGGGTAGTTCTGAGTGCCAGCAGTCCAATAAAGTTGTATTGTGACAACACTGGTGCGGTTGCGCAAGCTAAGGAACCGAGATCCAATAACAGAAACAAGCATGCACCGAGGCGTTATCACTTGATTAGAGAGATAATCGCTAGAGGAGAGATAGAATTAGAACGTGTCCCCACGGAGGATAATCTGGCTGATCCTTTCACCAAGGCTTTGAGCATTCATGTACACACTAGACATTTTGATGGTTTAGGGGTTAGGCATGTAGGTGATTGGCTCTAGTTAAAGTGGGAGATTGTTAGTGTTAGTGTCCTGGAGACAATCCTTTGTAAGGACATAATACTCATATAATATTCAGTATTGGTTTAATATTATTATTTGTTTAATATTAAATATATGGCATTGCTGTAATTAGAATATTATGTTTGATTGTTTGCATATATTCTTATTTGTGTTCCCTTGAGTCTTTGATGTCATTGAGTGTGTGAGAACTCATATGACTTAAGAATGATTCTCAAATAGACCCAATCGAGGATCATCAAGAATGAGATATTGATGATGCAATGGAGATTAGTGTGCGATCTGCATCATACTCTTAGAGAGTGTAGTAAGATCTCACTTGCTATGAGATACTAGGTATCTCATGATGGATGCACAAATACCTTAGAGGGTATTGGTATACCCATCTGAGAAACCATTTGATGTAGTTCCACTATATGTGTCTACGGGTGTCTCGATTAGTGGGAGCAATGTGATACTCCTTTGACTTGAGGTCAATACGCACGACATGTGTGGAGTGATGAACTTTGACCATGACCGATGCTTGCACACTTCCATAGGTAGATATGTCTTGGATTGGGTTCATCACGAAGTGCATGTGCGTGGTAGTTGAGCCAAGAAAAGGATTCATTCCTCAAAGTGGATTTAGAGAGAATACTCACCTTCTCATCATAATTGGATCAAAGTCATTGGCCAATGCACGTCAACTTGGACTTTGTGGCCAAGTGTGACATAAGTGATCAATTAGTGATTGGAGATAAAGTGATTAAGTTATTTGAATAGACACTTCATCATGTTCAAGACTATTCGAGTATTCGTGAATGAAAGGAGGGAATCGTAATAGCCCACGTTACAGTTACAGGTTGTTGCATGTTTCTCGCAACGTACCTCATATATTGAGAATGTCTTATTTATTGACTAGGGTTCAATTAAGACCGTATGTTTGACTAATCGCTCGGTATATGATGGCCTATGGGGGGTCACACAACAAGTAGTTCCCTTTTACGGATTATAGTTGGTTGATTAAATGTTAAATTGGATTTAATATTTAATCTATGGAGAAGTAATTAATAATAGATTAATTTGGAATTAATTATTATTATTATTTAATTAAATTGGATTTAATTAAATAAGAATTCCCAATAATTATATTTGGAATATAATTGTAGGATTTAATGTATATGAAAATAAATCGTAGAGATTTTCATATAAAGCATTTAAATCCGTAGAGATTTATATTTAGGAAATTAAATTAAAAGGAATTAATTTAATTCAAGATTAGGGTTTTATTTCCCTAATTGGGCTAGATTAAGATTCAAGCTGGGCCTCCCTATATATACAAGCTCTTGGGAATTCACAAACAACGTTACTTCATATTTTCTCCATAAGATCTAGAGTTTGGATTTTTCTAGCAAATCTGTCTCGGGATTCAACTATGGCAAATCCGTGCAAGACCGTAATTGGGGATTACGTGGATACCGTATTAGAGAAATCTGCTCTCGAGTTACTGTAAGATTTCTCGTTATGATTATTGTAATATGTATGCAATTAATTGTTCATTGTTAGTGAACTTTAATTTCTGCTGCGCATGTGATTACGTGTTTCACGTGCCTCTATTTTCCAACACAGGCCTCTTGTAATGTTTCTCGGTTTTCGGTTCGGCCTTCTTGACTTCGACCTTGACTTCACTAGGTCGCTGCTCGCCCAACCTAGATGCCAGTATCTCCGCATTGGTGATCAGGACACCTGCATGGTATTTGAAATCAGCATAACTCATCGGATAGTCTTTGTTCATCATCTTCCAAAGCTTGGTTCCTTTCTTCAATCCATGCACTATCCCCAAAACCTTGGCTTCATTCCCTAGTGGTTCACCTTCCATAATGAGCTGGTCGATATATGCCCGGTTTGATTCCTCCTCGAGTTGGTGGATGTTCGAAAGGCGTTGCTTGGTTCCCTTGTGCGGGGTCAAGGATGCGAAGTGAGAGAGGAATAGTTGAGCCATCTGGTGGAAAGACTCTATGGACATCGGCGGTAGGGTGTCGAACCAACGGTAGGCCTGGTCGCCCAGGGTGAGTGGGAAAAGTCGGCACTGAGTGGCATCGGTCGCTCCCATGGAGTTCATGTATGACGTGTATTTGATGATGTGGTTGATCGGATCGGTGTTGCCGCTGTACTGCATGATTGAGTTCGCGTTGATCTTAATCTGAACCGGGGCCAGCAGGACTATGGCGACAGTGGCAAAATTGGGATTTTTGTACAGAGAGGCAACCCCCCTTGTTCGCTATCTGCTCTTGGAGATCCTTGATGTTCTGAAGGATAGCAGGCATCTGCGGGCTTTCGTTCTGCTCAGCGACCTCAACACGATGTGGTCGAGGTGGAGAGTTTCTGTCTTGTCGACGAGGAGATGGGGTTCGATGATGTCTGTAGGGCGATGGGGTCCTCTCCGTCTGGTGGGGTGATGGGCTCCTCTCCAGTCTATCCTTTGCCGATACCCACTGCCGGGATCCGCCCTGGGCCACTGATCCCGAATAAGATCCTTCGGGCTCAGCCTTGTTGCGTCGGTCTGGTCTGGGCTGATCTCGCTGGGGTCCGTGAGGTGGATGCTGGCCCCAACTGAAGCTTTCTGAGAACAGTCGTCTGTGGATGGGATTTGGCCCCTCGTTCGGGTTGTGTCGGTAGATCGGGGTGTACCGAGGTCCTTGAGAGTTGGCTTCCTGACTAAATTCGCGGCATGGCCCCTCGTATCGAGGTCCGTCGTAGTGAGGCCCATCCTTGTGGGGACCCTCGGGCATCTGACCTTTGCCCTTGCTCTGAGCTTTCTAATTCAAGTTATGTCGCAGGTCGTCGTCTGGTATCTTCATTTCGGCCTGCTTTCTACGCAGCTCCGCGATGGCTTCATCGATGTCCTTTGGGGTACGGATTTGCTCGAGCTTTTGAGCAACTCCGATAGTGGGTCCCCCGACGTTACGGTTGCCAACGGCCGCACCGCTAGCCCCCGCTCCGCCGGAGCGACATGAGACCGAGGAAGCTTTCCGTTTAGAAACGAAAGATGCTTGAGACATAGTAGAGTGATTTTTTAATGTTTCGGGTATGTGATACAGATTTATATCGAAGATTCATGAGGAATACTCCAATGAGAAAGTGCTAAAGACTTAGCTTGATATTTCTTAAAGAGTACCCTCCTTCTAGCGCCAATTGGTGTGCACTAAAATATATGGATTAAGGTTTAATGATGTGGCTTGATGATTTTAGTTACACAAACAATAAATGTGTAAAGTAGATAGTATTAGTGTTATATGATGGATTGAGAGAATAAGAGCTTGAGTAATAAATTTGCTAGAGTTTGGGTGTGTTCTTGAATTCTCTAGTGTTCTTGGTCATAATTGACCCATATTTATAGGGTTTGGGAGAGTGGAGCTCACTCTCCCCGGTTACAAGTACAAGGAGCCGAAAGTGACTCTGCAAAACATTAAATATTACAAGATTTATATGACTCAGGTCGGAGGTTGCTTGAGAGGTCGCCCGGAATATCGGGCCTTTCGATACCTCGTTGGGACGTCGCCCAAGATAATCCCGAATAATCAGGGAATTAGCCGTGAAAGTATTTCTAGACATTCATCATTGTTGTCCTTTACTGACATCCCTCTGATTAAGGTCATCCTTAGGTATGCTCCTCAGCGTTGCTTGTATGACACTAGTCAAATCGTAGTTAATGCTCCGTACTATAGTCAGCTATCGACCTGCGAGGTGTATCTAACCCTCATTTTCCTGTTTGATGAGCTACTGCTTCGCCTCCCTTTAGCGAGATGTTATACCTGTGTAGAATTCAGTTTGGTTTATTGACCTCTTTCCAGGTCAGGCCCGACCTCGCGCTCTTAGGCATACAACAGTAGGCAAAAAAGCAGAGTTCGAATGCAATTCAGAAGCCTTACCAGAAATTTAAGGTACCCTTGGGTTCGCCTCCAAATGGGAAGGGAACGCGGCGTAGGGCGGCGGAGAGCCGGCGACGGGATGAGCCCTAGATAAATCCACGACTTTCGCTAAGAAAAAAGCAGAGGATGTCGGCGATGATGGTGCCTCCAGCGTCGAGGTCACAAATCGGCCGTCGTCGCTGTGCGGAGTGTGGGAGAAGTCGCGATTACGGAAGCATGGGTTTCTGGATTCGCGAGAATCGCGAAGAGGTTGCAGAAGGCCTGAGTGAAATCGTCGGTCTTCATGGTTGCAGGGGCAAGGGCGGCTAGGCCGCCGGTGGAGGTCGAAGGTAGGGGATGAACGGCGTGATGGGAGCGCTGGTTGGGGAAGACACGCACTGAGCGTGAAATCGCCCCTAGTTGAAGTATTTAATTTAAAATTAATAAATAAAAACTATTTTCAATCTCGTGATACGTAGTACGTTGGGTTAGATGCTAGTAATATTTAAAAGAATAAAAGAGAGTATAAATTTATAAATTATGGGGTATGTATTTAATATAAATTAATGTATATATTTTGAAAATAAAATATTTTGAATATAGCAACCACATAAATAGAGGGTGATTCATAATTAATAGATAAAAGATAAATGAGAAGTAAATATCAAAATTATATATTGAATTGCTAAAATTAAAAAAATTAAAAAACTAAAAATTATATCATTAATAACTTCTTAGAGAAATTCAGGGATTTGAAATAAAATCATCATATGAAGACAAAAATTTGTATAGACCTAATTATGCTATGAACCTTGATTTTAATTCTTGATATTTGACGAATAGAAGGTTTAGTAATTTAATGCAATCTTCCAAATATTAAGAAAATAAATAAAAAGAAAGCAACCGATCACATCAATAGAATCTACAAGCCTAGGAGACATCACTATCCTTGTCCGTGATTTATTTCCTTAAACAACACATCTAAAGATAAAATGTGCCTAGAATGATAGAATCTGATCCTTGCCGTTTGAATTTTATTTAATTTTGACTCTTCTGAAGGCTACTTTCATTTTCTGTCGACAGAATGTCATCATGCATGTCTTCATTTTCTAATTATCTCTTTTTCTAAATACTCTTATATAAGTATAAAATAAATTCCTTGTAGCAGAAACATATTATAGAAATTAAATAGCGGATAAATATACAAAAATTGAACAATGTTGTTCTTACCTTCAAACAACGTGGGGGGCGGTGGGCTTGACCCGTTATGTGAAGACTATAAAGAGTGAGTCTCATATATATTTAGGTGTACAGTGAATTTATAGTATATTTTAATAACGTATAATTTATTATATTAAAAAATACAATTTATTTATAAATTACACTTTTAAGTATAAATTGTATAGTTCTAAAATATATCATAAGTACACAATGCATTTACATGCATACCAAATATAGCCGACAACAATTTCCTTCCCACCTCTTGCATTATACTCCATCTGTCTTAATTTTGATTGTCCACTTTCCGTAAATAGTCGTCCTAATTTTGTTTGGTCATTTTCTAAAAAGAAAATAAAGCAACTTTTAATACTATTTAATACTATTATTTCTCTCCACCAAACCCACTTTTCCTCTAGACTACATTGCTAAAGACACACTATACAGTACAATTGATGATGGTGTGATGGGAATGATCTCTCATTGTAATACTGCTAAAGAGATTTGGGATACACTAATTTGTAATGTGCCAAGGCACGAGATCATATAAAAAAAACAAACTTTTCGATTGGCAATTGGAAAGTTTGATAGTTTTGAAATGGATGATGGTGAATCAATAGACAAATTGGAAGTCAGATTCACTAACATCATGAATGATCTAAATGCACTTGGAAAGAAATATCCACAAAGAGAAGTTGCATTGAAAATTCTTAGAGGTCTTTCTAAGAAATGGGATATTCATGCAGTGGTGATTGAAAACACCAAGAACATTAATTCAATGCCATATCAACAAGTCTTCTCTGAAATTTGAAGGCCTATGAATTTGTAATTGATAAGAAATCAAAAATTTTGACCCAAAGATGATTCATCATCTAGTAAGAATGTGGCTTTAAAAAAGCAAAGATAAAAATGAAACTAAAAGTAGAGATTCGAGAACCCCAAAATCAGGGGGATGAGCTTGAGGAAAAGCTAGAGCGATGGCAAGGAGGTTTGATAGACTTAAAATAGATTTGGAAAATACAAAAGCTATTATGGGAACCACATGTGCGGAAGAAACCCGAGGGACGGATCAATTGAGAAGAAGAAAGATTTTTTTTTGAGGGATCTTGTCAAAAGGAAGGACTCAAGTCCAAGGAAGAAAGTGATCGAGGATGATGATACCAACAGATCTTTATAATTGCCAAAAGAAAGGTCACTTCCAAAGTATGATTGTCAGATTTGAGTGCTAAGGAGAAGAGAAAGGCAAGCTAAAAAGAGAAAGAAGTTCTCTAGCAAAAAGGACATGGTTGCGGAAGAAGAACACTGAGGAGGGATCCGGCTCTTAGGATGAAATATTCTCGACGGTGAAAGTGATGACATCATCGATGGCCATTGAGGAGGTAAACTCTTCTTTCTCTGTTGTTGCTCCTACACTAGCACAAGAGTTTTCAAGTTCCACCGAAAACAATCATTTTGACGATGGATTCTTTTGAGAATCGATGAAGGACTATCTTTGTTTTTTACAAGGATGTTTGCTAAATAGAACTCAAGAGAGATATAAGGAACTGAAATTGAAAATCTAAAATGGAAAGACTCTAGCAATCTTGAAATCACTTCTCAATTAATGGGAGCTCTTGATGAATATGGATATTGAAAAGTACAACTCTGGAGAAAGAGAAGTTGATAATGACCCTAGCCGAAAATTTAGAGAAATCATTTTGAAGAGATTGACTAATCGGGGACTAAGTTCAATGACCTCTCACGAGAAACATGAAACTCTGAATTTGTGAGGATAGTGCACGAGAAGAAGTTAACTCTATTGAATAATGCATCTAATGTAATAGATGAAATTGAGTTACGAGAGATCTGTCGTCTTATAAAATCTGGATTGGGATATATTCGGGGGAACCTCACAAGGTCATCCGAATCTTTGCATCAAGTAGCAAGAAGACAATCTTTGTAAAACCGATGGCACCCACACTTGGCCCGAAGTAATGCCCAAGGTTGTAGATAAAGAAAAAAAGACCTATGGTCTCGGTAAAAGCCCCGAATGATCGGGTTGGAAAGCCCAAACCTATAAAAAGGCTAGAAAACACGAGCAATCGATTGGAAAAATTCACAGGCAAATACTTCAAAGCTTGGGCTAAGAATGCAAACACGAAAGGATCCACATTGAACCATCGAGAGGAATCCTCGGATGAGAAACACTTGAGAGACATTCTGTTGAAGAGACCAAGTCCTCCCAATTGAAAGACCAGATTTGGTCTGGATAACCTGAACCCCACTTGCCTAAGGGTAAAGGTTATCTCGAACCCGAGTCAACAAAGATTTAGGTGATTTTTGCGAAGCCAAAGCAAATGAGCGAAGGCTGAACGAAAAAAAAATTCAAAGGCACATGTTCATGCTAAAGCTAGACACATCTGTGAGAAAGCGCTAAGGCACGGAAAGAGTAGTAAATGTGTATGTTGATGTTTATGGATGACAAATTAGCCACTCTAAAGTGATTAGAGTTGTCGAAGGCAAATTTGGATTCGAAAGGTACATCTAACCTTGTAGGACCCTACACAAATTGGGTACCTAAGATTTGATATTTTTTTGGGGAGGAAAACAAGGGCACCAAGGCGATTAAAGATCATATATTGATGGCGAGAGATGAAAAAGCTCGATGTATGGTATCTTGGCGGTGGATGTTCAAGACATATGGCGGGATTCAAGAAGATACTATTACTATGTTGAACAAAGAGGCCCAAAAGATCACTTTTGGAGATAACTCAAGGGGACGGTGAAGGATATGGAACTTTGGAAATCGACTCGGTTCATATCCATGGTGTTTCATATGTATACGGATTGAAGCATAACTTGCTTTCAATTAGCCAATTACGTGATAAGGGTTTTAATGTTGAGTTCTCTAAGAACTTATGTTTTGTGAAAGATGATACATCACGAGAAAAGTATTCTTGAATTTTAATTGTGGTACAAGAAAAGGGAATGTGTATCTTGGCGATTGGAGTTCAACTCTAAAGATACATGTTTAGTTCTTTAAAAGTTCCACAGATACCCGGTTGGTTATGGCATAAAAAGAATGAATCACCTAAATTTCAAAACCACTGAACAATCTTGCAAGATTAGCTCTTGTAAGAGGGTTGCCTAATGAAGTGTTGATAAGGAACATATTTGTGATCGTGCGAAAGGAAAACAAATATGAGCATCATTTAAAAGCAAAGTTGATGTTTCTCTTTTGAAAGAATACTTGATTCTTTGCATATGGATCTTTTGGTCCTATAACATGTAAGCACTAATGGCGGGAAATACACATTGGTAGTAGTTGATGACTACTCAAAGATATACTTGGGTCATATTCTTTTCAAGAAGAAAGAGACTCGAATAAAGCTCGAATTCTTGAAAAGGCTAATTATTGAGAAAAAAACGAGTGTGGTCAAAATCGGATCGACAAAGGAATGAATTTATAAATCATATCATATATGATTATTGGGCAAACAAATGGAATTTCACATGAAACATCATTTTAAAGGACCCCTCAACAAAATGGTGTTCTTTGAAAGAAGAACAGGACTACGGAAGAAGGCTGCAAGGACAATGATTGTTGAAGGTGATATTCTAAAGGTTACGATGAAAATTTGAAAATTTATCAACTTTGCATGCTACTCTCGAAGCGGATCCATCTTGACCAAGAGTCAAGGCAAAAACACCCTATGAGCTTTGGAATGAAAGGAAGCCTCTTGTTTCTTTCTTTCGTGTGTTTGGTTGCAAGTGTTTTCATCTGTGATAATGGTAAAGATCGGTTGAAAACATTTGATAGTAAAAGGCGATGAAGGAATATTCTTAGGATATTGCGAAGTCGATAAAAACTTCGAGTTTACAACTGTAGGACTCTTATTGTGGAGGAAACACCTCATGTTGTTTTTGATGAATCTACTTGTGTTCGGAAGAAAGCGAGGAACATGATCTCTGAGATGAACTGACTAAGAGGATCATCAGTTAAGCTGAAAGCGAAAGATAAATCATCCATCGCTGAACACGAAAAGAAGAAGTCGGTCACATCCTATGATTGGGTGACTCGGACTTCGAATAAAGAAGTTGAGGATGGAACTCGAGATGGAACTTCGGGATGGTGAGACTCGGGAAAACCAACACTCCAAAGGTGACCAATCTGAGCAGACACCGATTCGGACTTCGGGTATGTGATGCCAATGAAGATGTGGTCCTGGTGAGGCAATTTGAATCTATCAACCAAAGGGAACAAATGTCTCTAACAATGTTGCGAATAGAATTTCCCCAGGAAGATGATTCTCTTTCTCATTTTGAACATTGTTCCTGAGTTTACTAAATTAAGCGAACCTAACATTTCAAATGTTGAGGATCTCTTGAAGGGGAACATCAAGAAGGAAATGGTTAGATAGTCATCCTAAAAAGTCAGTTATTGGGTGATCTAGCGAAGGTGTTAAAACAAGAAGGTTCCATGGTGAGAGTGCATTATTCTGTGCTTCCTATCGGAGAAAGAACCTGCGATATTGGTGAAAGCTCTACAAGATTCTTATTGGATTCTTGCTATGCAAGATGGTGAATCAATTCTCAAGGAATGAAGTATGGGAGCTAGTAGATAGACACGAAAGGCACAATGTCATTGGAACCAAGTGGGTTTTCAAGAATAAAAGAGATGAAAACAACAACATTGTAAGAAACAAAGGCAAGGTTAGTTGCACAAGGTTATTCAAGAAGAAGGCTTGGATTATGATGAAACCTTTTTTGTTGCAAGAGTAGAAGCCATCAGATTGTTTCTTGCATTTCTTTGCCCACATGAAGTTCACAATCTATCAAATGGATGTGAAAAGTGCATTTACGAGCGGTGTGCTTAAAGAAGAGGTTTATGTGGAACAACCTCACGGTTTCAAAGCAGAATGACCAAGTTTCAAGCTCGGAGAAAAGCTTTGTATGGTCTCTCAAACAAGCACCCGAGCATGGTATGATACTCTTTCTCGGTTTTCTTCTTGACCATGGTTTTGTCAAAAAGATTGATAGAACTCTGTTGGGGATAGAAGATGGGGAAGATATCCTACTAGTTCGGATATATGTTGATGACATCATTTTGGATCTCAAACCATCATTTGTGTGAAAAATTTTCAAACGATGAAAGGCAAGTTTGAGATGTCTATGATGGGAGAGATGAATTTCTTTCTAGGTCTTCAAAGTGAAACAATCATAGGAAAGAATATTCATCAACCGGGCAAAGTACACCGAATCGATTGCCAAATATGGTGTACAAAATTGCAATGCGATTAGGATTCCTATGAATACTAACTACAAGATGGATCGATTACGAAGGCAAATCGATGAAGTCATGCGATTATAGAGGAATCATTGGATCATTGCTCTATCTCACCGAGTAAGTAGGCGGATATAACATTTCTTTGTTGGGATATGTGCAAGATACCAAGCTAACCTAAGACTAGTCACATGGAGTTGCAAAAAAAATCTTGAAGTATCTTAAAGGGCACGATGAATAAGGATTATGGTATCAATGATGATAACCTTGAGATAAGCGGTTACTCGGATCTTTGATTATGGAGGTTGCGAAATTGCGGAAGTCCACTCGAGGAACTTGTCAATTTCTAGGAAATGGTGATATCTTGGTTTTCGAGAAAGCAGGCCTCGATGCAACCTAAAATTTGAAAACATAGCTCTGAGGAAGGCTGGCGTGCTCGATTCTTTGGCTCAGACAACAATTAAGGGATTATAAAGTTGTAGCCAATGAAGTACCAATATTTTGTGACAATAATAGTGCCATTGCTATTTCACAAAAATCCGTTATTACACACGGATGCAAGCATGTGGATATCGGACATCACTTCATCGAGAGATCATGTCGAGAAAAAGGACATAAGGATGGGAAAATTCATCTTGATAAGCGGTGATATCTTGACTAAACCTTTGCTTATTTGAATCAAGATTTGGGAACTTTCGATTGAATTAGGGATGATAGATCGGTGTATAGAGTAAAATCTGAAAAATTGAAGGTTTTTCGGATGCATGATTTTCTCGAATTCTCTTGGAAGCTCGGGATAAAATGGAAATCTTGGTCAGAGTCTCGAGGAAACTCAGATTCTTGAAGGTCGATTACTCGGCTTATCTTGAACCCATTCGATTTTTCGGTATTATCTTGACATTTTATCAAGGTTAGTACTCAGTAAGCCTAATAGAGAGAAATTAGTCTGAAGAAGTAATGACTCATGTAACTCATTTATTGCTTAAGTGAAGCTCAGTAATCATTTGCAATAAATACAAAACACCTAAGGAATGTTTTTTGGTAGGATCGTTTTAAATTCGAAGAAGGTCAAGCGATCATTTAATGCTGTTACATTAATGACCAATGAGGATATTTTGGCGGCTTACTTTTAGGAGATCGTCGGTTCATATACCGGATTAATCGGAGATTAATCTCAACGTTGCTTTTCACCTAACCAGCGATTCCCCATGATGTGAAGCTATTTATACATTAATAAGCCATTCAAGCCAAAATTTTATCAAACCCTTCATTCCCAAAATCCTACGCAAATAAAAATCCCTTTGCCGAGAAAATCCTAAACCCTAAAATCTTCATTTTTCAATCAATCTCTAAAATGGCTCCAACCTTGTTAGAGAGATTAGCGAAACCAACAAGCCTTGATACGAGTTCTTTGTCTCTCTTTCGATAGCACAACCAACTCAAAAGCTAGAAAGAGGCTCTACATATGATTCATTTGGCTAAACTTCACCCATCTAGTCATGGCCCAGACCGGACCGAGTATGTGAAAGAGGTAATCGAATTCATCTGTAATTTGAGGATAGATGAAGAGGATGGTATGCATTCTGCGATTACTGTATCACACTTAGAGCATTCATCCAAATACATCGATTTTGAGAGGGATTTGTATATAGTTCCAAAAAATTTAAATGATGTTTTTGAGCTCTGTGATAAAGGAGAGGATCTGCGATGTATATGTTGGGTAGAGAGCGGGGAGTTTTTAGATAGGATTCTTGAGAATCTGTGAAATGAGGCGATTGCATAAGAGGCACTTGAAGCCACAATATCGAGTTTTGATGGATATTGTGAGCAAAAGCATCATGAGCCTTGCAGGGAGTTTTGAGCAGATCAGTACCCCGAAGCTCAGACTGATGGCGGAGATCGAGGCTTCTCCCACCACCGACTTCAACTGGCTCAAATTTCTGATTCAGATGGTGAGTGAGCAAGCCAAAGTCTTCAAGAAGGTTGATGGGGCGATCACGATTAAAGGCAAGATCCACCATGCCACCAAAATAGCATATATTTTGGAGATGTGCGAGAGAGGAGGAGGATATCTTTGCGATGGAGCCCCCATTCCCTAAGTCCAAGGTTTATTCAAGCTCATTGTGAGAAGAAGGAGCCATGAAAAGGAAGAAAGAGAAGCGAGAATCACCTAAAAGCTGCAGCTGCTTTGAAGACCCAACAAACAGGGAATGTTTTGTTGGAGGCAAAGAAAGGGATAATGCAAAAATAATGAAGCAAAAGAACCTTGCCCCAAAAGCGCTTGAAGATTGGTGGTTCTCCGTGATGAAGATGGCGATGATTCGAAGAGATTCAACACGAGGCCAAGCCGCTCATAGTAAAACCATTGCAAGTTTTGGCTCGAGGTTATATCTAAGGCAGTTGAGCAGATCGAGGAGCGGGTCTTGGTCACGAGGTGCTTGAGACATCTGGTTGGACAAATTTCTCGGGGTAAATTTTCAAAGGAACTTCGAAGCCTCGGAAGATTCTACCAAAGATGTCTTGGCTTCAGAGCAGAAGAGCTAACTTGAGTCATCGAGGATATGCGACTAGAAAGCTCGGTCTCGTTGAGGACTGTTTTGAAGATCTTCTTTGAGACTCGGGATGGAATATTCTTGATGAGCTCTTGAGTGATCTCTTCTTGATCCCTCGGTGATGCCTAAGGGCCCGAACGAGAGAGTCTAGATGGACAAAGATTTAGGCCAGAAAGGCGAGTGGAGAAAGCAAAGGGAATGGTTCATTCTTGATCGCTAACCAAGCTAAGCTCATTCCCCGATCTTCAAGATATCTTCTTGCTTAAGGTAGCACATGTTCATCCTCAATGGACTCTTTAGTAGATGCTTGATATTGATGCATTATGGAGGGACAAATTAAAGTGGAATGAGGAGATACCTTCTGTGATTCGGGGTTCGAGGAGGACAAAGCTTCGGGATGAAAAACTCCGATTTTGATGAGTGGGTTCGATTGGAAGGGAAGATAGAGGAGAGAGGAGCGAACAAGTGCCCCTAGCGGCGGAGACAAATCTCAAGATGGAGATGGGGACCAATAGGGAGATCTTGAGGATCGGTCTCGGATGGAAAAGGAGAGACAGTGCGATCAACCTGAAATTTGTCATTACTCGGTTGAAGTTAGCACTCTTGGTACCTTTTGGCATTATTAAAAATTATGCGAAAGTTCTTGAAAGTTCTATCTTTAATCTTTGAATTGTCGATGTATGGTGAGGCTCGGTTTAGATCGGAGCTCGAGGATGAAGTTAAAGCTCGGGATGATCAAAACAACATGAAGGTCGAAGGTTCACGAGATCGACCTCACTCCCCTTGATGGAGAAACTTGAGAAGGTTGAGCAATGATGAACAAGATTGTTAGGATGGAAGAAACATTGGCCAACCAAGCTCGGAAGATGGAAAGTCTTAGTCACTCTTTGAGTTGCTACTCAAAACACTCGACCTCCATGGAAGTTGAATGAAAAGTTGGGAGGGAGTCATTGGTTTAAAGTGCCGAATCACCTAAATTTTAAAAATCGAAATTCTAGCAAGATGAAAAGAGGTTGATGATGTCGATCAAGTCCTGTTGAGGAAATGAGCTTAACACTATGACTAAGATGACAGAGATGTTCAAAAAGCAAAGTTGTATCTCTGAAAGAAGAATGATTTCGCATAAGAACCTTTCGAGCCGGAAGAAGGACTAATGGCGAGAGGACATTGGTGTGAGCAAAGAGCAATATCACATGGACACATATCAGATATTCTTCCAAATTAGAAAGGGTGCTAAGAGGGGAAAAGGAAGGTGAAGACTTTGAAATTAATTTTTGAAGAAAAAATCTCAAAGACAAATGTATAACCTAGCCAAATTAAATGAAATCAAATCATGACAAGATGAATTGGTGGGAACAAATCTACACTTTCGAAGTTCGAGCAAACCATGCTTGATGTTGCAAGAGAGAAACCGAGTGCTAGAACAAAAAGGTTGGAACAAGAAACTTCTTTGAATTGCCTATGAAGAGGAAAAGCCTTGGGCGTTGTTCAACCCGGAAAAAAAAACGTGAAGAGCTTTCTAAGCCCAATTGGATGATGAAGAAACTCGAGAATCTGAGTCTCAACCTCGGAAAAAGTCTTCAACACGAAAATGCCCAAGACACTTTGGAATGAAATTTGTTGGGAGTGGATTCAAGAAGTTTGCGAGCAAAAAGAAGAGAGACATCAAAAGTAAAAGTGGCCCCACGTTGATAAATAGATGCCTATCAAACTCAGCGATATGTGGGAAGAGGTCAATAGAACCTTCGGTTCTATTATGATGTCTTTGGGAGTGGAGGGGAAAGCTCATATAGAATGAAGCATTCATTGAATATCTCCTAACCTTCTATCCAAAATATCTCCAAAGTTGGATAAACCTTGCGGATGAAGGAGAGGTGCGGATAGTAGCCCCGGTCCATATTCTATCCTCCTCCAAGACTTGGTAATGGCTTGGTGAATGAAAGGCCATTACTCAAGAAATTGCTTTCGATATGTTGGTCGATTGGGTTTAACGGAAACATTAGGATATCATCAAGGAGAGAAATGGGCGAAGAAGAGATTTTTACAGAATGTTCGACACGGAGGTGCCCGTGATGAAGTTGAAGAAAGTAGCAAATCAAGAGCGTAAGCGGTGAAGAGCCAAAAATCAAGATCAAAGGCAAAAGACTCTAAAGAATGTAATCTTTAATTTTTGTCTTTTTGATTTTGTTGATAAACTCATTGTAATCAGTAACTCAAACCAATCATCAATGAAGATTTATCATTTATGCTCAAAGATAATATCTCATTATCTTATTTACATGTCTTTTATATTTGATATGCTTTGAATGAATGTCTCGAATCAATTGTTTAAGTATTTGGTGATGAACTATTTAAGAAGATTCATTCTTGAAGAAATTGTTGAAAGAATAATTATTGGGAGACTCTCTGTAATTGTTGGGAGATTCTCTGATTCATAGTATTGGGAGACTCATTATTTAAAAGGAAAATTGTTGAAAATATAACCAATCTTGTAATAGTTAAAGCTGAAACTTTGAGTATAGGTTATATGTTTGTAACAAGATAGGTTTTGGCATCATCAAAAGGGGAAATTGTTGGGAGATGAATTTAATAAAAGATATATGATTTTGATTAAGATCCCCAAAAACCCCTGAGTATGACATGTTCAGAATGATCTTGATAGATGAGTCAGGATTTAGTTTTAGAGTATTCGGGATGTTATTCGCAAAATGTATAGTCGTGAGATATAGTTCGGGATAGGTTAAAAGACTCGAAGAACTCGATATGTTTAAAAGAAGAAGCTGAAGTTTGATATGGCGGGAAGTTTACGAAGTTTCGATAAGAAAGAAATCGAAGACTTCGATTTGGAAGAGATCTTGAAGACTCGATGTAATCTTGAGGCGAAGACTCAACATGAAGACTTAATATATCAGTCAGTATATCTGTAAAGACTTAGAAGACTCAAGACTCAAGATAGAAGACTCGGCGACGATCTGAAGACTGTAAGACTCAAGACTCAAGACGATAGCCCGAAGATTGAAGATCAAGAATCTCGAAGGCCGTGAATTATGAAGAAAAGAATCATCTTGAATCTCGATATAAACTGAATGTCCGAGGCAATTGAATATATCTATCAAGGATGCAATCTTTGAGAAGATCGCGATTCTTAGAGAAATAGATATTTGCCAAGACATTCAGATGCAGACAAAAGGAACTAAGTCAGAGTGTTGTTAAGGTTATATCAACTCGGAGTTTGTAACCAAAAGAGTCGTTGAAGGTGTCTACCTTTAACTGGAGACAAAAGTCAAAAAGAGGAAGACAACATTGTACCATATCGATAATCGACAAAGGATGTCATTTGAAAAAAGATGTCGGAAGTACAAAAGTTCATATCTCAAAAAGTGAAGGTTAAATTACATGAAAGGCTAATGCCTAAAAAGCGTGTTAGGAGTTTCAAACCCTAAATATAGTGGAGTTCCTCACACACCATAAGAGGAAACTCACGAAGTTATCTCTCCAACGGATAGTTTTTCAAGAGTGACCTTGGTGTATGCCTATAAATCTTGGTGACCCCTCTACATTGTAAGGTTACGGGAAATTTATCTGCAACTTCAAGAGCTCAAACTTATTATTACGCAAGTTGAAGCACTCGAAAAACTTAGAATTTCCCAAGTGCTTTTATATTGAAGAGAGCTCTCTAAACTAAGCCTAGCTTGATAAGTTTTATCAAAGCTTAGTCGAGATATCTAACCCTTTGCATTGTACTTCATTGTAAAAGGATATCTCATCCTAGTTGGAAACCAATCGAGAAACCCCAAACCCTTGAGAAGGTAGTTGGAGTGTGTTTGTTGGTGAGAAGAGTTGTAAAGAGTTAGTAAACTTCTGGCGGAGTAGTCGAGAAAACTCTAGAGGAGAAGTTAGTAAGCCATGGGGTAATGAAAGCTTGTTTGTGTTTGAGTAAATAAACTCTGGAGGTAGTCGTAAAAGCTCAAGGTCGGGTTGAGTAAGTAAATTCGTGGAGTAGTAAAGCTTCGGTAGATCTTGAGTAAGTAAACTTCGAGGTAGTTGAAATCAAGTGATTAGTGAATTTCTCGAGGATCGGAGAAAGTGGATGTAGAGCTTGAGTCTCGAGCCACTATAATTGTTGTGTTGTTTATTGCTTTCCTTATCATGCTTAATTGTTGCATTGACTTGTTTTTTTGAAAGCATACTTTTCAATCGATATTCAATTAGAATTAATCCAATTGAAGTTGCATAATCAATCCAACTTAATCACTAATTCCATTCAGAAGGTTTTAAAGAAAGCTTAAAAGCAGTATAAACTAAAGGGCCAACCATTACATTTTATCAAGGTTAGTAGAGATAGATAGTTACCAAATAGAGAACTTACTCTTCCGAGGGTAATGAAGTTAGTTATCTAATCCAAGCAACTCGGGATCTCGACTTTCTCGAGGACTCGGTTAGGATTATACAAGGTATCTAAGGAATGTTTTTGTAGCTCGGGATCCTTTGTCTCGATGAGAATTTGACTCGAGAGAGATCGTGCTTCTCGAACCTAATCTTGAGGATTATCGACCCAAGTGACCTCGATGAAAAAGTTTTAAAAACACTGAACACGTGTATTCCCCCCCATACACGTGTAAGACTCGTTTGCACCGGGACCAACATATTTTATAATAGTTATCCTCTAAATTTAATTATACAAATTTATTTGTGCAAGACAATAATGTAATTACATATTAATCAAAATTAAATACTAATTTTATCTACTTACAAATTTATTGTTATCTCGATTTTGAAATATTTCCAAAACCAATTGAATTTGTTGGGAGATGAATTTAATAAAGAAGTTTTGATTAGATCCCAAAAACCCTGAGTATGACATGTTCAGGATAAACTTGATAAACTGAGTCAGGTTTTAGTATAGATTGTTCAGGAAGTTATCTGCACCATGTATAGTCAGCAGATATAGATCGAAAGGTTAGATTACGAAGACTTATGAAGTTCAAGAAGACGAAGACTCAATATGTCACTGAAGACATTGAAGACTCAGTATGTCACTGAAGACACCGAAGACTTGAAGTTCTTCAAGACACCAAGACTTGTTTTATGTTTGAAGACTTTCAAGACTCGGTATGTCATCAAGACATTGAAGAATCGATTATGTCATCAAGACATTGAAGACTCAGTATGTCATCAAGGTAAAGACCTTTCAAGACTCGAGTAAGTTGTTGAAGACATCAAGACTGATGTTGAAGACTCGGAGACAGAAGACTACCAAGAGCGAAGAAGTGGTTAAATAATTATAACCTGAATGTTGAGGCTCGAATAATATCTATCTGAAGACTAAGAATAACGCAAATATTCAGAAAAGTAGATATTGCCCAAAACATTCATATGCAGACAAAAGGAACTAAGTCTAAGTGTTGTTTAAGGTTGTCTCATTCAGAGAGATTGACCAAAAAGAGCCGTTTTGTTTGTCTACATTCACTGAAGATAAGAACCAATCAGAAGAAGACAACATTGTACTTCAACGACCTTTGAAAGCGACAGGGATACTGAATCATGTTAGTAGTCTTAAGTTCAATTTGCAAAAATTGGTGATTGGCTACATATTTGCATATTTCCTAAAACATGCAAGGGAGCGTTCAAACCCTAAATATAGTAGTTCATCAAACACCGAAGAAGAAACTCATAAAGCTATCTCTTCCAGCGGATAGTTTTCAAAAGAGTGACCTTGGTGAAGTTGCCTATAAATACCAGTGACCTTCTACATTGAAAGGTACGGGAAATTTCAAAGCAACTCAAGAGCTCATTCGTATTATTACAAATTGAAGCACTCTAAAAACCTAGAATTTCCCAAGTGTTTCACATTGGAGAGAGCTCATTATTCTAAGCATAGAGTGATAGATATATCCAAAGCTTAGAAGAGATATCCTAGCCTTTGCATTAGTTCTTATTGTAAAGGATATCTCATCTAGTGTGGTAGTTTGAACACTTGTGTGTGTTTGAGTTAGTAAAATTTGCGGTGAGTCGACCCGAGAAAACTCAAGGAAAAGCGAGTAAGCTTCTGATGAGTTAGCGAAAGCTTTAGGAAGTGGTTAAGGAATTTCTCTGAAAAGATTAGAGAAAGTGAGCGTAGGAGCTTGAGTCTACGAACCACTATAATTCTTTGTGTTGTTTTGCTTTACATCTTTGCATTATTATACATTTGCATGTTTCCTTTGAAAGCATAGTTCATCGATATTCGATTGGAACCAATCATTTGAACTTGCATCAAATTGATCCTGACCTTAATCCTTTTTTTTTATTGAATGGAAGATTTTTGACAAAAGCTAAAAGAAGTATAAAGTTAGGGCCAACCATTCCGCACACTTGAGTAGCTAGAACAGAGATAGTTACCAATTGAACTAACTTCTCTTGAGGGTTTAGTAAGATAATTATCGATCAGCGCCCTAGGATCTCGATAAACTTCGAGGTTGGTTGGGCTAATCTGAATCTTCGAAAAGCGGCTTCGGGATCATTATCTCGGTAGACTTTGACTCGGGGCAATCCATGCTTCTCGAGGCAAAATCATCGGGATAACGACCCATCGACTTGATGAAAAAGTTTTAAAAATCATTGAACACGTGTATTCCCCCCATACGTGTGAGAGACTCGTTAACACCGGGACCAACAAGTGGTATCGGAAGCGGTGGTTCATTTTGACCATTTGCTTTGGTAGCCATAATCTATTTTATTTGAAAAGACTTTGGTGGTCTCTTGAATAGATCTCATTTTCTTGATATCTTACAAGGCTCGATCATTATGCCTTCTAAGAAACTTCCTATGTTCTCTGTTGAGAGCTATGACCTATGGAGATTGAGAATCACGGGCTCATCGTATTCAAAACATGAAAGAATGTGGAGAGTGGTTTTTGAAGGACCATTCAAATTTCTTTGTTGTGAATCGAGAATCAACGTCTTGAGGAGGAATGATCGAGAGATGAATTTCCAAAGTCGATGATCAACTTACTCGATGGGAGAAAGTTAATCAATCTGGACTACATTGCTAAAGATACTTTGTATAGCACTATTAATGATGGTGTTATGGGGATGATTTCTCCTTTGTGAAGCTGCAAAAGAAATATGGGACACACACTTTGTTATGTGTCGAGGCACGAGATCATATTAAGGAAAACAAACTTTCTTTTGCTATTGGAAAGTTTGATAGCTTTGAAATGGAAGATAGTGAATCCATTGACAAACTTGAAGTCAGATTCACTAGCATCATGAATGATCTGAGTGCTCTTGGGAAAAAGATACCCTGAGAGAGAAGTGGTATTTGAAAATTCTTAGAGGATTATCTAGGAAATGGGATATACATGATGTAGTGATTGAAAACACAAAAATATTGATTCCATGCCATATCAACAAGTTTTCTCTACAGGCTGAAAGCTTATGAGTTTATGATTGACAAGAAAACTAAGAAATCGGTGACAAAGATGATTCTTCATCTAGCAAGAATGTGGCTTTCAAAAAAGAAATCCTATAAGTCTAGAGAGTCGAGAACTCACTTGCCAAAAATCGGGATGAAGCAAGAGGATAAGCTAATCTTGATGGCAAGGAGGTTTGAAAGACTAAATAGCGAATATGGGAAATATAAAAAATATTACAGGGAATCCGCAGTGTCTGAGAGACTCGAGGAAAGGGGCGGATCTGTTGAGAAAAGAAAGGACCCGGAAAGATGAAGGATCCTCATCCTAGAAGAAGAACTCCAAAACCAAGGAGGAAAGTGATCGGGATGATGATACCAACCGGGATCTTTACAACTTTCGAGAAGAAAGGTCACTTTCAATATGGTATCTGGTGAGTCTTTAAAGAAAGAAAGGAAAAAGACAAGCCAAGAGGCGGGGGAAGATCTCGAAGAAAGCTATGATTGCGAGAAGAGGAAGAACATTCTAAAGAAGGTTCGGTTCCTTAGATGAAATTTTCTCGAGGCGGATGTGGTGATGATGTTTGTCTTATGGTTTGTGGAGGAGGTAAATTCTTCTATCTCTGTTGTTGCTCCTACACAAGCACATGAGTTCTCAAGTTCAATTTGTAAACAATAACTTTGACTGATGGATTCGTTTGAGAATTTTATGAAGGACTAATACGTATTACAAGAACTACTCCTTTGAAACTCAAGAGTAGAACACAAAGGCTAATTCTTTGAGAATCGAAGTGGAAAAACTCTAAAAATGTTGAGATCACTTCTCAATTGATGGGAACTCTTGATGGCTGGATGTTACGAAAGTACAACTCTCGAGAAAAAAAGAAGGTGATAGAGATCTGAATGGAAAATTAGAAATCCACTAAAAGAGATTGACTTATCGGCTTGAGTTCAATGACCTCTTTGAGAAGCATGAAACTCTAAAAAAAAGAAATGCGAGGATAGTCTTGAGAGAAAGATAGCTCTATTGAATTACGCATCTAAAGTGATAGATGAAATTGAGTTATCAAGACACCAACTATAAAAATTTGGATTGGGATACATTACGGGGAACCTCACAAGGTCTTGAATGCTACTTCTAGTAGCACCAAAGATTATCTTTGTTAAAACGGTGGCATCTAATCTTCTTCTTGAAGAAGCGCGAGTTTTATACAAAGGGTAAAGGACTATGGTTTTGAAAAAATGAAGGTTCGGGGAATAAATCCCAAACCTCGGGAAAAGGCTAGAAACATGAACACTCATTAGGAAATTTTGGGGCCCGATGCTTCAAAAGCCTCGGCTAAGAATACCAACTTGAAGAGATGCACCTTTGAACCATCGGAGGATTTTTAGGAAGAAACACTCGGAAGAGATATTCTCAAGTTGAAAAGACCAAGTCCTCAGATTCTTTGAAACACCCAACCTAAACCCCACTTGCCTAAGGGTTAAGGTTTCTGAACCAGTCGTGACCGAGACCGGTGCACAAAAGCTAAAGGCACTTGAACAAAGGCTGAACCAAGAAAGAACTCTAAGGCTCTTGTTCATGCTAAAAAATTGGCACTCGTTTGAGGATCTTGCCCAAGGGCCTAGGGTGGTGAATGTGTATGTAGATGTTTATGGGAGACAAATCAGCCACTCTAAAGTAATTAGAGTTGTTAGGCGATTTGGGTTCCAAAAAATCTGTTAACTAACTTTGGTAGGACCTACACTAAATGGGTACCTAGAGGCGTCTGTTTTTTAATTGAAGGAAAAGAACCTTTGGTTTGAATGAAAAAACAACATAGCGATGAGTGGAAATGAATTGGCTCTGTTGTATGGTATCACGGGCGGTGGATGTTCAAGACATATGACGAGGATATAAGCAACTAATCTTGACTATGTTGAGCAAAAAGGCCCTCAAATCACATTTGGAGACAATTCAAAAAAGGACAAACTAAAGGATATGGAACTCTTGAAGTTGACTCTGTTCATATCCATGGTGTTTCATATGTATGCGGTCTAAAAGCATAACTTGTTGTCTATCGGTCAATTAAAGTGACAAAGGATTAGGTGTTGAGTTCTCAAAGGACTTATGTTATGTAAAAACAATACTTCACGAAAAATTTTCTTGTTGGTACTAGAAAAGAAATGTGTATCTCATTGATTGGAATTCAACTCCTAAAGATACATGTTTGGTTGCAAAAAAGTTCCTTGATACCCGGTTGGTTGTGGCACAAAAGAATGAATCACTTAAACTTCAAAACCACGAACAAACTTGCAAGATTAGCACTTGTAAAGGGGTTACCCAATGAAGTGTTGGTAAAGATCATGTATGTGATGCTTGTCGGAAAGGAAAACAAATCGAGCATCTTTCAAAAGCAAAGTAGATGTTTTATTGATATAATACTACATTTATTACATATGGATCTCTTTGGTCGGTAACTTTTTGTGAGCACTAATGGCGAGAAAAATACACACTTGTGGTAGTTGATGACTACTCTAGATACACATGGGTCATATTCTTTTCGATAAGAAAGAGACTCGAACAAAACTACGAACTCTTGAAAAAGCTCGATCTTGAAAAGAATTTGAGTGTGGTCAAAATCGGATCGGATAAAGGCCGAGTTTATCAATCATATCATATCGATTATTATGTAGCAAATGGAATAGCTCATGAAACATCGATTTACCAAGGACCCCTATGAGAATGGTGTTCTTTGAAAGAAGAAATAGGACTACGAAGAAGGCTGCAAGGACAATGATTCTTTGGTGATATTCTAAGAGATTTTGGGTTGAAGCTATCAACCTTTGCATGCTACTCTCGGAAACGGATCCATCTTGACCAAGAACAAGGAAAAACTCCATATGAAATTTGTGGAATGAAAGGAAGCCTCTTGTTTCTTTCTTTTCGTGTGTTTGGTTGCAAGTGTTTCATACACAATAATGGTAAAAAGATCGGTTGAAAACTTTTTGATAGCAAAGGCGATGAAGGGATATTCTTAGGATATTACGAAGTCGGTAAAAGCCTTCGAGTTTACAAGCTGTAGGACTCTTATTGTGGAAGAAACACCTCATGTTGTTTTTGATTAATCTACTTGTGTTGGAAAAGCGGGAACATGACTTCGGAGGAGGCGATCAAGATAATCACTAGACTTAGCTTTGAAAAAGAATGATAAAACATCCTCTGAACACGAAAAGAAGAAGTCACTCACTTTCTATGAATGGAGTGAATCGGACTCGAACAAAGAAATTCGGGATGGAAAAACTTCGGGATGGTGAGACTCGGGATGAAAATTGCACTTGAAGGAAAGCCAACCTGCTTGAAGGTGACCAATCTAAACATACACCGATTCGGACTCGGTATGTAATGGAGATGAAGATGTGGTCACGGTAAGGCAAACTCTGAATCTATCGACGATGGGGAACAAATGTCTCTCGACAATGTTGAGGATACTTCTTGAAGGGGAACATCCAGGAGAAAATGGTTGGATAGTCATCCTACAAGTCAGTTGTGGGTGATCTATCGGATGGTGTCAAAACAAGAAGGTTCCATGGAGAAAGTGCTTTGTTCTGCTGCTCCTAAAAAAAAAGAACCTCTTGAGATTGAAGAAGCTCTACAAGATTCATTTTGGATTCTTCTATGCAAGAAGAAATTTGAATTAGTTCTCAAGGAATGAAGTTTGGGGGCTAGTGGATATACTAAGAGGCCTGATGTGATTGGAACTAAGTGGGTGTTCAAGAATAAGAGAGATGAATACAACAACATTGTGAGAAACAAGGAAAAATTTAGTTGCACAAGGTTATTCCCAAGAAGGAGGCTTGGATTATGATGAAACCTTTGCACACACATTGCAAGACTAGAAGCCATCAAATTGTTTCTTGCATATCTTTTGCCCATGAAATTCACGATCTGTCGGATGGATGTGAAAAGTGCATTTTTGAATGGTGTGCTTAAGGAAGAGGTTTATGTGGAACAACCTCGGTTTGAACGAGAATGACCAAGTTCTGAGGCTCGGGGAAAGCCTTGTATGGTCTTAAGCAAGCACCCGAGCATGGTATGATACCCTTTCTCGGTTTCTTCTTGACCATGGTTTTATCAAAGGCTGTTGATAGGACTCATTGGGATAGAAGATGGGAAAGACTTCTTACTTGTTGATTTATGTAGATGACATCATATTTGGATCTCCAAATCATCAATTGTGTGAAAAGTTTTCTACGATGAAAGGAAAGTTTGAAATGTCGATGATGGGGAGATGAATTTCTTTCTTGGACTCGGTGAATAAAGCAAATCTGAAAAATTGAAGGTTTTCGGATCATGAACTTTTCTCATGTTTTCTTGAAAAACTTCGGGATAAAATTGAAATCTTGAACTTTGAGTCTTGGGAAACTTCGGTTATCACGAAGATCGATTACTCGATTATTATCTTGATATTTTATCAAGGTTAAAACTTCGATAAAAGGCGATGGGAAAATTAGTCTGAAGAAGTATTGACTCATGCAACACATTTATTGTCTAACTGAATCTCAGTAATCATTGGCAATAAATGACAAAACACCTGAAGGAATATTTGGGAGGGACCTTTGAAATACGAGGAAAAGTCGATAGTGCGAGGAGCGATAATTAAATGCCTTTGTTCATTAATCACCAATAGGGATAAATTGGCGACTTAGTATTTGCGAAATCATCCTTTCATATACCCGTTTTAGTCGGTTTTTAATCTCAATAGTCGATTTCTTCATCTACGCGATTTTCCATATATCAAAATCCCATGTCCATTGGAAAAATTTCTTTAAAACCCTATTCCAAAAAGTCTTCATCTTCACAAACACTCTGCTTCGAAACCCTCGATTGCCCAGAAATTTTCACCTATCTCAAAACCCTTCACCAGAAATTCTCCAAAAATGACACTTTCTATATATGACAAACTCATCATTTCCAATAAACCTTGGTACGAATATGTCGTTTCTCTGAAAGCTTGTCAATCTGACTCGAGGAGGAGGCGTTGCATATGATTCATTTAGCCAAAGCTTACATGCACAGTCGCGAATCAACGAGAGGCGAATATGCGAAAAAAGGTAATTGAGTTTATCTCTAATATGCGGTTAGATGATGAGAAGTGCATAGAATCTCGGATTCTGAGGTCTCGCATTTGGAGCATGGTTCGAAATATGTGGATTTTGTTAGGGAATTATATATTATTCCTAAGAATCTAAATGCTATATATGAGTTATGTGATAGAGGAGATACATGATGGGTAGGGAACAAGAATATTTGGATAAAATTACTGAGCATCCAGTAAAGTTTGAAGCTACTCTGAATAAGAGGCATTTGAAGCCTAAATATCGAGTATTGTTGGATATTGTAAGCAAATGCATCATGAGTAGATCTGGTAGTTTCGAGCAGGATAAACGCGCTAAGTTAAGGCTAATGGCGGCGATAGAAGATTCACCTTCCACGACATTCAATTGGTTGCACTATTTGATCAAGGTGGTGAGTGATCAAGCCAAACAAATTCAGAAGGTGAATGGCTCTGTAGTTGTCAAAGGAAAGATTCTACATGTAACCAAGATTGCATTTATCTTAGAAATGTGCAGAGAAGAGTAGGACATCTTTGCCAATTCCACTTCTTTTCCAAAGTCAAAAATCCTGTTCAAACCAACAAAAAGACTTTGAGAGAAAAGAAAAAGAAAAACTATGAGTCTCGGGAGGCTATTTGAAGAAAAGCTGAAGAAGCCCGGAACAAGCGGGAAAGCCACGATGCAAGTTAAAGGAGAAAGCTGAAAAAAAGCGGCTCCTCGAGGCTTGAAGGCTTCAATCTATTCGAGAAGGAGGCGGTGACTTGAAGAAACTTCGACACTGAAGGCAGCGAGGTTGAAATCTCCGCCGAGGTTCTTCTCGAGGTTTTTTGTTAATTAGGGGGGCGAAAGCGAGAGCAGATTTTTTAGGGTACTCGAAACTTCTCGAGCTTAGATAAAATTTCTCGGGGAAATCTTGAGGACCTCAGATCCTCTTGAAGAAAAGAAGCTATTCGGACTTGATCGGTCGAACCTCGGGGAGTTCTTGAACTTGGATGCCTTACAGAATGAACCATTCTTGATCCATCGGCACGAGAACTCATACAATTCGATCCTCTGTCTCACGAGAGCCCAAAGTTGAAGAAGGGAGAGGCGAAGAAATATAAGCGAAAGCAAGGGGGAGCGGTTCATCTGGGCCGGATACCACGAGCTTAATGCATATCGACGCCTTGGGATCTCTTCTTGAACTTCGAGAACCACGGTCTACATCTGAATCGGACTCTTAGAGATCTTTGAATATAGCCTCCTTGAGAGGAGAAGATTGGTGGAATCTTTGAGACCTGTTTTTGTGAGTTCTCTGGGTTCGGGAAGACCAAGCTTCGGAGAATGAAAATTGCGACTTTGATGAGCTAAAGTAAAGACAAAGGTGGCCGAGAAAAGGAAAGCGATGTTGATGCCTCGGTTCTATGAATCCGGAAGGAGATGAGGATCAAGATAAAGGGGTGACAAACAAGATGATCTTTGAAAAACAATCGAGGGGGAAGGAACCTCGGATAGATCTTTGAAAAGAAGAAGCGAGATTCGGATGGGGGCGGAATCGATGTTGAACAGTGATATCAGACAACCTCGGGGTGAAGTTAACACTCTTGGTACCTTTTGACACTATTATACATTATGCAAAATTCTTGAAAGTACCTAGCTTTAAATCGATGTTTATGATATGCGGTGAGGCTCGGTTGGGCACTGACTTCGGTTGGAAAATGTTGCACAAACTCGATTGGTTGACTTCACACCAATCTGGATGAATTAAAGAAGATAGAGCGAGGATGGAAGAGATCTTTGGCGGTCGATCTCAAAAGATTGAGAATCTAAGCTCTTCATCAAACATCTTTGCAAACAATTCTCCGAGACAAGATGACTCGGATGGAGTTTGTTAAATTTGCTCAAAATCGAAAATGGAGAACTGAGTTCATCATCGATACACTTCAAACAACTCTATCAAATAAATTAGCTGCAATAGATGGAAAGATTGATGGAGTACATCGAGCTTAATGCCAACATAGGCGGATGTATCAAGAAAGAAGCGCCTATCTTGAAGCCAAAATTTGGTTGAGAAGAGTGATCGATGATCAAAGCAATTTATTGAGAAATGGGCTCTATGCTCATGACCAAGGCAGCGAAGATGATGCATGATGTCTTATCAAATCGGTTTGTACCTCTTTTCGGATGAGTTCTCAATGGCTAAGAATTACATGAGAAGGCTAGAGGATGAGCATGATCGATTGGTTAGGGGGAAGTCGAAGTATAAGCAAAAAAGCAATACCATATGGATCTTTGACTTGACTCAACTACTCCCAAGGTATGGTGCCAAAAGGAAAAGGCACGGTGGCAAATTAAGTGAGTTGTTGGCACAAACCTTGGAAGAAAGGCTCGAAAAGCTTTGAAAGAAAGAAAAAATTAGCGATGCCTTAAAGAAATTAAACCATTTGAGAAACTAAAATTCAAAGAAAAGTGAGAAACCTATCTTCACTCAAACATCTGAGCAAACCATTAGGAAGTAATTTATGAAATGGGTGATAGAAGGATGATTGAGACAAAGCAAAAACGGTAAAGATCAAGGTAGGTGATAAGAAAGAACATTGCATTTGTGGAGCAAGAAAGGAAAAAAGAGCTAAAAGCTTCTAAAGCTACTCGGGAGGAAATTGATAATGGATTTTTGAAGAATCGAGGAAGAAATTTGAAAAAAAAAGCTGAAATTAGGAAAAAAGTCTTCAATACCAAAAAAACGAAAACCCTTCAAATCGAAAAAAGAAGAAAATTATTTATACGTGTCGGTGTTCCTTTGATCGGGAAAAAAAAAGAAAAAACAAAAATTTGAAGAAGTGGTTTTAAAAAGTTTTTGAGCAAAATGAAGTCTGAAAAAAAAAACCGAAATGGCGCACATTGAAAAGTGGATGCCTATTCGGTTCAATGATGCATGGGAAGAGATCAAGAAGATACTTCTGGTTCTATTATGAGATTATGAGAGAATGGAGGGGGCGACTCGGATATGAATGAAGCCTTCATTTGAATACTTATTGACATTCTATCTAAAAGTACCTACAAAGTTGGATCAACTTGGCGGATGAAGGAAATACTCGGATAGTAGCCCCTGGTCCATACACTTACCCAGCTCCTAGGTTTGAGAATGGCTATGTAAATGAGGCGACCATTTCTCGGGGAGATAGCTCGATATGCCATCCATTTAGGCCTAACGAGGAAACAATCACGAAATCATCAAGGCGAAGATGGCGAAGAAGAATCTTATGGAATGTTCAACACTGGAAGTGTCGAGGAGGATGAAGTGGAAGAAAATGAAGACTTTGTTCTTACATTTTTTGTTGTTGATTTTCATTGTGTCTGTAACTATTATCTACATCAATGAAAATTTTATCTTTATGCTCAAAGATAATATCTCATTATCTTTTTACATGTCTTGATATGCCAGATTGTTAAAAAAGAACTTGATTGGAGAAATACCATTTTGGTTGTAATAGATAAAGCTGAAACACGAGGATAGGTTAGGTTTTCTTAAATGTAACAAGATGGTTTTGGCATCATCAAAAAAGAAATTGTTGGGAGATGAATTTAATAAAAAAGTTTTGATTAGATCCCAAAAACCCTGAGTATGACATGTTCAGGATAAACTTGATAGAGTGAGTAAGGTTTCAGTATAGATTGTTCAGGAGGTTATCTGCACCATGTATAGTCAGCAGATATAGATAAGGTTAGATTCTAAAGACTTCGATTAAGTTCTTTGAAGACATTTGAAGACTTCGATTATGTCCTTGAACACATTGAAGACTTCGATTATGTCATTTGAAGACTATTTGAAGACTTCGATAAGTTCTTTGAAGACTTGAAGACTCAGTATGTCACTGAAGACACTTAAGACTCAGTATGTCACTAAAGACATTGAAGACTCAGTATGTCACTAAAAGACTTTTGAAGACTTCGATGAGATTCTTGAAGACTTTGCGAAGACTCGGTATATCCTTCGAAGACTCGGAGAACCTTTGAAGACTCGGAAGATCTTGAAGACCAGTGAATTCTTGAAGACTCGGTAAAGATCTTGAATACTCGGTATAACTTTGAATGGATAGGAGGCACTTAAATAATATCTATCGAAGACAACAAAACTGAGAGTAACTCAAATATTCCGAAAAGTAGATATTGCCCAAAACATTCATATGCGGACAAAAGGACCTAAGTCTAAATGTTGTTTAAGGTTGTCTCATTCAGAGAGATTGACCAAAAAGAGCCGTTTTGTTTGTCTACATTCACTGAAGACAAGAACCATTAGAAAGAAGACAACAACGTACTTTCTTGACCTTTGAAAGCGGCGGGATACTGAATAATCATGTCGGTAATCTTAAGTTCGGTGCAAAAATTGGTGATTGACTACATGGCGGCATATTTCCTAAAACATGCAAGGGAGTGTTCAAACCCTAAATATAGTCGATTCATCAAACACGGAAGAAACTCATAAAGCTATCTCTTCCAGCGGATAGTTTTTCAAAGAGTGACCTTGGTGAAGTTGCCTATAAATACTAGTGACCTTCTACATTGAAAGGTACGGGAAATTTCAAAGCAACTCAAGAGCTCATTCGTATTATTGCAAATTGAAGCACTCGAAAAACCTAGAATTTCCCAAGTGTTTCACATTGGAGAGAGCTCATTATTCTAAGCATAGAGTGATAGATATATCCAAAGCTTAGAAGAGATATCCTAGCCTTTGCATTAGTTCTTATTGTAAAGGATATCTCATCCTAGTTGAAAACCAACCAAAAACCCAAACCCTTTGTGTTGGGAGATGAATTTAATAAAAGATATATGATTTTGATTAAGATCCCAAAGACTTTGGCTCATGATGCCCCATCAATCAGACTTGAGTCTTGATCTTGCTCAAAACTCCCCAAAGGCTCATGATGCTTTTGCTCACAATATCCATCAAACTTCGATATTGTGGCTTCAAATACCTCTTATGCGATTAATCGCCTCAAATTTAGCGAGGATTCTCGGCAATCTATCTAAATACTCACTGCTCTCTACCCAACATATACATCGCGGGATCCTCTCCTTTATCCACGAGCTCAAAAACATCATTTAAATTCTTGGAATAATATACAAATCCCTCTCAAAATCGATGTATTTAGGCGAATGCTCTAAGTGTGATCTGATGTCATGAGAATGCATACCATCCTCTTCATCTATCCTCAAATTACGGATGAATTCGATTACCTCTTTCGCATACTCTTGGTAAAATTAAACTGCGGCGAGATGAGTGAGTTTGCCAATCGGATCATATGGAGAGCCTCTCTCTTACGGTTTGGAATTGGTTGTACTATCGAAGCAAGACAACGAACTTCGTGCAGGGGTTTGTTGGTTTGGCTAATCTTTCGAACAAGGTAGGAGCCATTTGAGAGATTGAAGATTTAGGGTTTAGGATTTTTACGGGCAAAGTGGATTTATTTTTTGCGAGAGGATTTGGGAGCGAAGGGTTTGATAAAATTTTTTGGCTTGAATGGCTTATTGGGGTATAAATAGCCCGAGATCGTGGGGAATCGCGTTGGTTAGGTGAAAAGCAACCGTTGAGATTAATCTCCGATTAATCGAATTATCTGAAACGAGCGATCTCCGTAAAAGTAAACTTGAAAATATCCTCATTGGTCATTAATGTGAGCATTAAATGGTATTGACCTTCTTGAATTTCAAAGCGATCCTTAAAAACATTCCTTAGGTGTTTTGTATTTATTTGCAAATGATTCTTGAGCTTCACTTAAGCAATAAATGAGTTGCATGAGTCATTACTTCTTCAGACTAATTTCTCTCTATTAGTCTTCTTAAAGTCTTGACCTTGATAAAATGTCGATGTAATCTTTGAAGTCTTGAATGGGTTCGATATCTTTCTTGAAATCTTGACCTTCGATAAATATGAGTTTCACGAGACTCGATTCGATTATTTCCATTTTATCTGAGCTTCCGGTAGAATTACGAAAACTTCATGCATCGAAAACCTTCAATTTTTTGATTTTACTCTAAACACCTGGATCTAACATCCCTAATTCAACTTAAAGTTCCTGAAATCTTGATTCAGCCAAAGGTTTAGTCAAGATATCAGCTCTCTGCTTATCAGTATGAATTTTCTCCATCCTTATGGCCTTTTTCAATATGATCTCTGATGAAGTTCCTTCTTCAGCTTGATTTCTCTTTGAAGTCCATGAATTAGATTCATCTTCCAACAATGACATCTCAGATCTTCTTTCAACAGGGCTAAAGATATCTTCATTCAGTTCAGTGCTCTTTTTCTATTTTCCTGAAAAACAGATTAGATCTGTGGTACCCAATTGGTATAGGGTCCTATCTGGTTAGCTGTACCTTTAGGAATCCAAATCTGCCTAACAACTCTTATCACTTTAGAGTGGCTGATCTGTCTTCCATAAACATCTACATACACATTTACTACTCTGGGTGCCTTAGCAGTTTCCTGTGTATGAGTGCTAGCCTTAGCATGAACATGGGCTTTTGAATTCTTCTTTGGTTCAGGCCTTCTGTTCATTTGCTTTGGCTTTTGTGTAGTCGGTCTAAATCTTTGTTGACTCGGGTTCAGATAACCTTTACCCTTAGGCAAGTGGGGTTCGGGTTATGCATCTTTGAAATCTGGGTCTTCGATTATCTTGAGGACTTGGTCTCTTGATTGAGAATGTCTCTCTGAGTGTGTTTCTCATCTGCGGATTCCTCGATGGTTCGGTGTGGTGTCTTTTCGGTTTTTGCATTCTTCTTTGAGGCTTTGAAGTACTTGCTTGAAACTTTCAGTGAGTGCTTTCGGGTTTTCTAGCCTTCACACGAGGTTTGGGCTTTCCTACGATAATTAGGTTTTTTGAGACCATAGGTCCTTTTCCTTGTCTACAACCTTGGGCATTACTTGGTTTGAAGTGTAGATGCAATTTGGTTTTTTAAAGATTGTCTTCTTGCTACTTGATGCGACATTGAGATGACCTTGTGAGGTTCCCCCTGGAATGTATCCCAATCAGTTTTATCTTAGAAAATCTCTGGTAACTCTGAATTTCATCTATTACTTTAGATCACGATTATTCAATAGAGTTAACTTACGTGCACTATCCTCGCGATTCTGTAGAGTTTCATGCTTCTCGAGTGGTCATTGAATTTAGTCTGATTAGGCGATTCTCTTGATTGGATTTCTCTAGCACCGATT
Organism: Stenogyne calaminthoides; assembly: GCA_037126765.1. Lineage (NCBI taxonomy): Eukaryota > Viridiplantae > Streptophyta > Magnoliopsida > Lamiales > Lamiaceae > Stenogyne > Stenogyne calaminthoides. The sequence goes on along the minus strand of JBBCBC010000016.1, from coordinate 18,716,232 downwards.
AGGGTCATTATCAACTTCTCTTTCTCGAGAGTTGTACTTTGAGAACATCCGTTCATCGGTAGCTCCATTAATTGAAGTGATCTCGGTTTTGCTAGAGTCTTTCCATTTTAGATTTTTGACTTTCGGTTCCTTAATACGCTCATTGAGTTCTATTTAGCGAGTTCTTGTAAAAACAACATAGTCCTTCATCAAGTTCTCAAAAGAATCCATCGAGGTCAAAATGACTATTTTCGATTGGAACTTGAAAACTCTTGTGCTAGTGTAGGGCAACAAGCGGAGATAGAAGAACTTACCTCTCCTCGGTATGAGGCGGATGTCATCATCATCTTTTCGAGCACATTTCTTACGAGGTTGGAACTTTCTTGGACTCCTTTTTCTTCCTTAGCAATCTCAAATTTAGTGTATCCGTATTTTCTTTGAATTCTCATAATGAGAGATCTTCCTCATAACACCATCATCAATAGTGATATATATTGTATCTTTGGCAATATAGTCAAGATTGACTAACTTTCTCGATCGGGGAGTAAGTTGATCATCGACTTTGGCAATTCGATCTGAAATCATTTCTCTCATCTTACGTAACTCTGGGATTCACAATATTGAATTGGAATGGTCTTGATAACCACTCTCCACATTTTTTCATGCTTAGAATCTGAGATGAGCTGCATTCTTAATTTCCACAAATCATATTTCTCAGCTGAGAACATTGTAAGCCGTAGAAGGCGTGATGTCTGAGATTTAGAAAAAAAAATTGACCAAATAAGATCGATTCGGATAGACCACAAGTATTTTTAGCAAATAAAACTTTGGTCAACAAAGCGGTGGTCAAGTTGAACCTTTGCTCGATACCAACTTGTTAGTCGGTGCAAGCGAGTCTTTGCGTGTATGGGGGAATACTGCGTGTTAGGTGTTTTTAAAACTTTTTTTCTTCTTGAGGCGGCTTAGGTGGATAATCTGATGCATCATGAGCAAAGTCTTCAAGAAAGGTTGATGGGGTTATTTCGATCAAAGGCAAGATCCACCATGCACCAAAATAGCATATATTTTGGAGATGTGCGAGAGGGAGGAGGATATCTTAGCCAATTTGACCCCATTCCTAAGTCGAGTCTTTATTCAAGCCCATTCTTTGTGAAAAAGCGAGGCCATCGGAGGAAGAAAGAAAAAAAGCGGAGAATCACCTAAAGGCTGCTGCTTGCTGAAGAGCCAAAACAAACCCGGGGGAAGGTTTTGTTGGAAGCGAAGAAGAAGAAGGCGAGGCGTAAAAATGATGAAAGCGAAGAACCTTGCTCAAAAGCGCTTGAGAAGATTGGTGGTTCTCACCAGATAGAAGATGTGATGATTACGAAGATTCAACTTTGAGGGAACCCCAAACAGCTCGAGTTCGTCATTATAAGTTTTGGCTCGGAGTTATCTCTAAAAGGCGGGGAGAGCGGTGAGGGGCGGTCTTCTGCAGGGTGCTTGAGACATCGCTGGATTCGGACAAAATTTCTCAAAGAAATTTTTAAAAGGAACCTCGAGCCTCGAGAGATTCCTACCAAAGATGTCTTTGGCTTCGAGACCGGAAGAAACTGACTCGAGCAATCGAGGATGTGCGACTCGGGACCCAAAACCCACTCGGATGGCGGGGACTGTTGCCTAGCGTTGGATCTTTCTTTGAGACTTCGGGGAGGCGGCTTATTCTTGATGAGCTCTGGTGATCTACTTCTTGATCCTTGTGGATGCTTAATTGAACGAAAAGCGAGATGGAAGAAGAAGGCGGAAAGTGAGGAAAGCGAGTGGAGCAAGGGGAGAGCGGTTCATCCTTGGCCGCTACCACAGGCTCGGCTCATTCCACGATCTGCAATATCTTCTTGATTAAAGGTCGATGGTTTTCATCCTCAATCGGACTCTTGAAGATGCTCGACATTCTTTGCATTCGGAGGAAAGGCTGGTGGAATGAGGAAGCTGACCTTGCGGTTGACTTCTCGGGATTAGGGAGGACAAAGCTTCGGGATGAAAATTTTTCGATTTTGATGAAGGTGGTTCGAGAGGAAGATATTTGAGAGGAAAGATTCTTTGAAGTTGGTGCCCCTAGCGGCGGAGACAAATCTCAAGATGGAGATGGGGACCCGAGGGAGAGGTGAGGATCGGTCTCGGATGGAAAAACTTCTTGTCTTTGATCAACTTTGAAATCATTCAACCTCGGACTGAAGCTAGCACTCTTGGTACCTTTTGGCACTATTAAAAATTATGCCAAAGTTCTTTGAAAGTTCTATCTTTAATCTTTGAATTATGCGATTCTTGTTGAGGCTCGGTTGGAGACTAGAGCTCGAGGATGAAAGTGAAGCTCGGGATGATCAATCGGCCTGAAGGTGCGAAGGTTCTGAGATCGACCTCCTCCTTGATGGAGAAACTTGAGAAGGTTGAGCGATGATGAACAAGATTGCTCAAATGGAAGAAACATTGTGACGAAGCTTAGAAGATGGAAAATCTTAGTCACTCTTGAGCGGGTGCTAATCAAAACACTCGACCTCACGAGATGACCTCCATAGAAGATAAAATTTGAATGAAAATTTGGAGGGAGTCAAAATTTGAAATTTGAGTCTTGAACTAAAACGAAGCACCGAGGAAAGCGCATTTTAGAGGTGAAATTGGAAGAGAGGAATGAAGTGATGATCAAATCTCTTTATTGAGGAAATGAGCTCAATGCTCATGACCAAGATAACAGAGAGATGTTCAAAGATCTCTCTCTCGGCGGTTGCCCATCTGCGAAGAATTTTACGTGGCTAGAACCACATCGGGGGGTGGAAGGCGAACAAGATCGGATAGCGGGAGAAGGTCTTTTGTGTGAGCAAGAGCAATATCCGTGGAGCTTGACACTCTCCGGACTTCTTCCAAATTGTGGTGCGAAGGGGAAAAGGAAGGTGAAGACTTGAAATTGTGTACGTACTTTGAAGAAAAGTAGCGAAAGATCTTTGAAATGTATAATCTACCCAAAGCCTTAAATGAAGTTAGAAAATCTTGACAAGATGAAGTTAGTTCGGTGGGAAGCCTATCTAAACTCGAGTTTACGAGAAACCATGCTTGATGTTGCAAGTGCGGAGTCTTTAGAACTAAGGTTGGAACAAGCCGGTACTCTCTTGAATTGCTATGAAGAGGAAAGCCTTGGGCATTTTTCAACTTTGAGCAAGCGTTTTGAAGGCTTCTAAGCGAATCGAGAAAAGCGATTACGGATGATGAAGTTCTATGAAGAATCGAGTCTCAACCTCGGAAGAAAGTCTTCATCACGAAGAATGCTCACGAAGACACTCCGGATAGAAAGCAAAGAAAAGAAGTTGCCGGTCTCGGGAATTACTGTGATTGGGAAAAAAAGGAAGAAGAAATTTGAAGCGAAGGGTGGATTCAAAAGTTTGCGAGCAAAAGAGAGACATCAAAAAGCCTTTGAAGTTATTGGCGTTGATAAATGGATGCCTATCAAACTCAGCGATATGTGGGAAGAGGTCGAAGAACCATACGGTTCTATTATGATGTGCTTTCGGGGTGTGGAGGGAAAGCTCGGATCGAGAATGAAGCATTCATTGAATATCTCTAACCTTCTATCAAAATATCTCCAAAGTTGGATGAACCTTGCGGATGAAGGAGAATGCGAGATAGGAGCCCCACGGTCCATATTCTACCCTCCTCCAAGACTTAGTAATGGCTTGGTGAATGAAAACCATTCTACAATAAATTGCTCGATATCTTTGGTCGGTTGGGTTTAACGAGAAGCGATCCGGATATCATTAAGGAAAGAAAATGAAGAGGAGGTTTTTGAATGTTCGACTGGAGGTGCCGTGATGAAGTTGAAGAAAAAAGCAAAGCGAAGAAGCGAGAAAATGAAGAGCGAAATCGAAATCTGAAAGGCTGAAGACTCAGAAGATTCTGTAATCTTTAAATTTTTGTCTTTTTGATTTTGTTGATAAGACTCATTGTAATCTGTAATGGTATACCAATCATCAATGAAAACTTATCATTTATGCTAAAAAGATAATATCTCATTATCTTATTTACATGTCTTTTATTTTGATATGCTGAATGAATGTCTCTGAACTGACTGTGTGTTGATAAAGGGAAATTGTTTAAGTATTTGGTGATGAACTATTTAAGAAGATTCATTACTGAAGAAATTGTTGAATGATTTAATTGTTGAGAAATTCTCTAAAATTGTTGAGAGATTCTCTGTTTAGGAAATTGTTGGGAGACATAACCAATCTTGTAATAGGATAAACTGAAACCTGAGTATAGGTTATATGTTTGTAACAAGATAGGTTTTGGCATCATCAAAAAGGGGGAAATTGTTGGGAAATGAATTTAATAAAAGATATATGATTTTGATTAAGATCCCAAAACCCCTGAGTATAACATGTTCAGAATGATCTTGATAGATGAGTCAGGATTCAATTTTAGAGTATTCAGGATGTTATCTGCAAAATGTATAGTCGCGGATATAGATCGGGATAGGTTACGAAGACTACGAAGAACTTCGGTATGTTTGAAGAAGCTGAAGTTTCGATATGGGCGAAGTTTACGAAGAACTTCGATGGCGAGAATCGAAGACTCGATGTGATCTTGAGGAGGCGAAGACTTCGACATGAAAACTTCGATTATATCGGTCGATTATATTTCTAAAGACTCGAAGACTACGAAGACTCGAGAAGACCACGAAAACTCTCGAAGGCTTAGTAAAGGCGAAGACTGAAGATCAAAAAAGCGAAAACCTGATGATTCTTTGAAGACTCGATAATGTCTTGAATGCTCGATATAAACACGAATGTTAGAGGCCTTTGAATATATCTATCGAAGGATGCAATCTTTGAGAAGATCGCGATTCCTTAGGAAATAGATATTTGCGAAGACATTGAATCTGGAACAAAAGGAACTAAGTCGGAAGTGTTGTTAAGGTTATATCAACTCGAGTTTGTAACCAAAAAGAGCCGTTGAAGGTGTCTACCTTTAGCTGGAGACAAAAAGTCAAAAAGGAAGACAACAACATGCCATCTTGAGCGGCGGTTGGTCATTTGAAAAAGATATCGGAAGTACAAAAGTTGCGGTACCAAAAAGTGAAAGACCAAGTACATGAAAGGCTATTGCCTAAAACGTGTTAGGGAGTATCAAACCCTAAATATAGTCGTTCCTCACACATCATAAAGGAAACTCGCGAAGTTATCTCTCAACGGATAGTTTTCAAGAGTGACCTTGGTGTATGCCTATAAATCTTTGGTGACCCTCGACATTGTAAGGTTACGGAAATTTATCATAACTTTCGAGCTCAAACTTACTTCTTGCAAGTTGAAGCACTCAAAAAACTTAGAATTTCCCAAGTGCTTTTTATATTGAAGAAGAGCTCACTAAACTAAGTGCAGCTTGATAAGATATATCAAAGCTTAGTCGAGATATCCTAACCCTTTGCATTGTACTTCATTGTAAAGGATATCTCATCTAGTTGGAAACCAATAGAAACCCCAAACCACTTGAGAAGGTAGTTGGAGTGTGTTTGTTGGTGAGAAGAGTTGTAAAGAGTTAGTAAACTCAGCGGACTAGTCAACTCTAGAGGAGAAGTTAGTAAAGCTCTGGAGGAGGTAGTGAAAGCTTGTTTGTGTTTGAGTAAGTAAACTACGGAGGTAGTCGAGAAAAGCTCAAGTCGGGTTGAGGTTGAGTAAGCTTAAGGCGAGTTGAGTAAGTAAACCTAGCGAGGTAGTCGAAGCTTCGAAGTGATTAGTGAATTTCTCGAGGATCGAGAGAGTGGGCGTGGGAGCTTGAGTCTACGAACCACTATAATTCTTGTGTTGTTTATTGCTTTCTTTATATGTGTAAGCTTATTTTTGCATCTTTGAGTTTGAAAGCATATTTTCAGCGACATTTCGGTTGGAATCAATCCTTTGGAAGTTGCATGTAATTGAATCACCTAATCACTATTCCATTAGGGAAGGTTTTGCAAAAGCTTAAAGCAGTATAAACTAAAAGAATTGACCATTCGCACATCGGTATTTAGAGCGAGATAGTTACCAAATGAACTTACTCTTACGAGGGTTGATAAGTTGAATTATCGATCCAAGCAACTCGGGATCTCTGTTTTCGGGGACTCGGTTGGGATTATCTCGAGGTTTTAAAGCTTTCGGGATCATTTGTCTCGATGAACTTTGACTCGGAGGCGTCGTGCTTCTCGGGACCTAATCTTGAGGATTATCGACCCAGTGACCTCGATGAGAAAAAGTTTTAAAAACACTGAACACATGTATTCCCCCCCCATACACGTGTAAGACTCGTTTGCACCGGGACCAACACTTTGTCAAGGTAGTTTGTGTGTGTTGTTGGTGAGTTGGAGTTGTAAAGAGTTAGTAAGCTATAGTGAGTTAGCGAGGAAAACTCTAGAGAAGAAGTTAGTAAGCTACTTGTGGTAGTTTGAACACTTGTGTGTGTTTGAGTTAGTAAGCTGCAGTGAGTCAGCCAGAAAACTCAAGGTAGAAAAGCGAGTAAGCTACAGTGAGTTAGCTAGAAAGCTTTAGGAAGTGGTTAAGGAATTTCTCTGAAGATTAGAGAGTGGGCGTAGGAGCTTGAGTCTACGAACCACTTTATAATTATTTTATGTTGTTTTTGCTTTACATCTTTGCATTATTATACATTTGCATGTTTTTCCTTTGAAAGCATAGTTATTTTGATATTGAGTTGGAACCAATCATTTGAACTTGCATCAAATTGATCACAACCTTAATCATTGTTTTATTGAAGGGAAGATTTTGACAAAATTTAAAAGCAGTATAAACTTAGGAATGACCATTAGCACACTTGAGTATTTAGAACATATAGTTACCAATGAACTAACTTTCTCTTGAGGGTTGATAAGATAATTATCGATCAGCGCCTCGGGATCTCTGATAAAGCGAGGTTCGGTTGAGGCTAATCTGAAAACAAAGCGATTTCGGGATCGTTATGCCATTAAACTTTTATTTCGGGACAATCTGTCTTTCTCATGGCAAAATCATCGGGATAACTGACCCGTCGACTTGATGAAAGAAAAGTTTTAAAAATCATTTGAACGCGTGTATTCCCCCCTAAATTGCGTGTGAGACTTCAAATTCAACAGGGACCCAAAGAATCTTATACGCTTCTAAAAATAGAATTTCTCTTGCGAATATTATTAATTTGAGAACTTTATTGAGTGGGACCATCTCACGTGAAAATATCATAATTTATTAATCAACCCTAAAAAAAAAGTGGGTCTAACATGCATTTAGTGCATTGTGTACTTATAGTGCATTTTAGAACCATGCGACTTCTTATATTAAAAGACGTAATTTATTTATATTGAACCGTGTAATTATTTTTCTATATTAATAGTTACACGATTTAGTGTAAACAAGTTACATCTTTTATTATAACAAATTGTATAATTTTAAAATGCAATATGAGTGTCTGGAAATGCCCCAGATCGTATAAGATTTAGAAAAAGAAAAAAAAAAAGAAAATGGGTATAAAAAAAAAAAAAAAAAAAAAAAACTTTGTTCCTTTGTACTAGTGATCCGTGTCACATAACACCAGAAAATTGTGTCCATTATTTTTAATTGGGAGTTGGTGATAGTGATAGGTTTACGTCATATGTATATCTTGACGGGTTCAGCTGTTGAACTAATAGTTAGTTGAGTTGGTGCATCAAAATTAGAGTTGGTAATTCCGGCATCAGCTGTGCACGTGGAATCTTTTATTCGATCACTTCTTTATTATTTTAATTGTTGAATAATATATACATTAAAAAAATCCCATAACTCACTCTGTTGGCTCCTGTACTCAACAGTATACTCACCTAATCCTAATTTGTATACGAGGGTGTTTGTTTTTTTAATTTTGAGGGGTTTAAAATTGTGTTGGGAGGATTTGAAATTAAGTAAATTGAAATGTGTATTTTTTTTTTATTGAATGAAAGTTAGTTATTAGTAATTAATATCTGCGCATTTCAAGCATTTCATGAGTAAAAAAAATGTTTATAATCGCATCTCGATTAGATTCTCGAAAGAATTGAGCGTGGATCTCTCATTTTCGATTGAAATGTGTATTTGAATTATATGTATGCTTATGATTATAGATTTTGTAGGATTTAATAGGGTAGAATTTTAAAAAATCGTTATAAATAATTAATTGTGTGTAAAAGTAGAAGATATAGTATGTAAAAGTAAAAAAGAAATGAGGCCGCGCAGTGTTAATTGTGTAGATGATAATAATAATAATAATAATAATAGTAATAATAATAATATATTAAAAATTTTGTTTAGAAAAAAATAAAATATTTGTATTATATGTATTATATATAGTAAATTTCAAAAAAATTTAAAACAAATAAAAATTATTTTTTTATAAGTGACTTCTCACATCATGAGCAATAATATGGATGGATGTGCGTGTAATAATAAAAAGTATTCATGTGTTAAAGATCAGGAAGGATAAAACATCGATCGATGAAATCGAAAAGTGGAGCAGGAGAATCGAGCTAGAAAAAAATATTTATTAAATTTAGATATTTTTTAAGGAGAAAATTTAGAATCTAATTGCCATTTTCAAGAATGTTTATTCCATGCACAATGCTCTGAACCTGAAAATCCCATCAACAAAAGGTGGTTATTAATTAAGGCCAACATTAATATTCATTGGGCACATTTAAATGGGATGAACAACTCATCAAGAAATCCTTCTTTTCAGAGGAGATTTTGTGGAAGGCGTTGGCATGTGGGTGGTGTGCAGTTAAAAAGCTTGCAGTTTCCCCACGTTGGACCAAAAAACGTGGTTGTGGATGAGGGGGCGTGTGAGGGGCACTGTACGGTTTATGGTGTTCGTGTGGTAGGAAACTAAGTATTCATTTTTGTTTGTGCATCAATGTTTTTTGGAAGCTATCACATGATTTATATGCCCACTATAATAAAGTTGCTAAGTGGTCCAAAAGTTTGATTAGATCCACACACACCCGTTTCTTGAATCTTGGATGGAACTAAATTTCGAAATGTTTTTCAAATGAGTAAGATGAGCATATTTTGGTGTGCTAACTGTGCCAAATGAACTTGCGTCTTTTTGGTGGATCTGTGAAATTAAAAAATAAATTAATGAATAGAATTTTAATAGATAAATTTGTAAACATTTATGTATAAAGTAAAAAAGTGAATTATTATTATGCGTGTGAAAATAAAAATAATACTAATATTTTGTATAAAATTAAGTATATTGTAAAATTTGAAGTTTATGAAAAATTATCTATGGTTGATATGTACAAAATAAGCCCAAATAAAAAAAAATAATTATAATGATAAAAGTGAAACTTTTTAAGAAGGTGTAGAATAGATGTGAGGGTATTTACTATGCGTATATCTGCATAAAAAAAAACTCTTTATCATTTAATATATAATAAATAAGCTACATTTCATTTAAAACAGCGTGCAAATAGTGATTATACAAATGAGTTTTAGGCGGAGGAGTATTAATTTATTAAAAGGATAACACTATAAATAAATAGCGAATTAATTAGCGATCTTTCAATATTATTATAAAATTTTTAACAAAAATAACTTAATCCTTAAGTAATGAAGATTGCCTACAACTTATCAACACTCTAATCAAGTAGGCATCATCATTTAAGTAAATTATCTACAAATAAATTGCCTAAGGAATTGTAATTTATAGGTAAGGTTAGGTCTTGTATGCATCAGGGTGTACAGTGAATGCATTTTAAAATAAATCGTCAAACTTGTTATATTGAAAAATGTAAGCTTTTTTCGATGAAGCCGTGCAACTATTAATATGAAAAAAAAAAAAATGCGATTCGGTGTAAATAAATTGCATTTTTCGATTATAACAAGTTTCTTATATTCTAAAATGGATTATGAGTGAATGGTGCTTTGAGTGCACATGACTCTCACTCTTAGGTAAATGTGTTTTCAATTCCAAATTATGTATAATATGTAATTGCTTAAGGAAATATAAATACTTTTGCAAAAAGTTATATGTAGATAATTTGTTTTGCTTAAAATACAAATATGAAGATAATTTATTTATCTATTTAAATTTTAAAAATAAATATAAATAAATCGTAGGCAAACTTCACTACTTAAGGATCGATATTTTTTTGTTGAAAAAATTCCATACGTATCCATTTAAAAAATTTTGTAGTTCATTTTTTTATTTTCTTGGAAGGGAGGATTCACGAGCATTACGAGTTATTTTCTTGGGCGGGGGAGCAATTGTACTTTATAATATAAGGAAGAGTAACACTTTCATGTGAACCTGAGTTCACGCGTGAACTCTATCTTTGTTATGTGTAAAAACTATCATTTATTATGCATAAAAACTTTATTTTGTTTAGAAATATAAATCATTTTCTAAGCGGTGATTGTTTTGTTCATAACATTGATATTTTATATCTCTTTGATGAGATTTTGAATATAGGGTGATCTTAAATAGCAGGAGTTCATAGCATGAACCGAGGTCATACAAGTTTTTGTATGCATAAGGAAAGATCCAAAAGCTTACTAAATAAAATTTCAATTTAGTTGGCATTTATATAATTATTTCATGATAAAAAATTCATATGAGACGGTATACAAATTAACCTAAATTAATATTCATCTCTTTTAAAATATTAAACATCATATGCATTGGGAAATTTATTAGTTTTGATGAAAGTTCCAAAAAAAGTTGTAATAGGACAGTCAAAGCACATTTTGGTGACTAATGATGTAAGTCGGGTTAAGTTGACGGTTGATAAGCATTGTATAGAGCAAGTGATGTAAGTATAGATCACATATTGAGGAAAACTTCAATATGTATAGGTTAAATCTTAGATCGAGAAAGGAAGTTCGAGGTTCAAGATCGAGGAAAAGTGAAGTTCACCATCGGAGGAGCAAGAAGCGGTCGTCGGTTCTTGTCACAGATAAGATCTCACTGAAGAAGAAAACAACAAGACTTGGAAAAATCTCGGAGATCTACAATTAATTTTATTTGGTCGGTGCAAGCAGTCTTTGCGATGTATGGGGAATACGTGTTGATGTTTTAAAACTTTTTCTTCTTTGAGGTCGAACTTGGGTGAGATAATCACTGAAGATTAGGTTACGAGGAAGCCGCAGATCGCTCTGAGTCAAAGTCTCTTGAGGCGGTGATCTGAAAGTGGCTTTCGGATACCTCGGATAATCTAAGCCCGAGTCTGAGTGTCGAGGAGATCTGAGTTGCTTGGATCGGATAACTAACTTCTTGAACCCCTCGAAGAGTAAGATTCCGGTTTGGTAACTATCTGTTCTAGCTACTCCGGATGTCTTGAATGGTTGGCCCTTAGTTTATACTCGTTTTAAGCTTTCTTTGAAAACCTTCACGAATGGAATTAGTGATTAAAAAGCTGTGATTGGTTATGCAACTTGATTGGATTGATTCCAAGCTGAATATCGATTGAAAAAATATGCTTTCAAAATCAAGTCAATGCAGCGATTAAGCCTGAGATAAGAAAGCGATAAACAACCACGGCAATTATAGTGGTTCGGAGACTCAAGCTCCTACATCCGCTCTCTCGATCCTCGGAGAAATTCACTAATCACTTACGAGTTTTACGACTACCTCGCGTGTTTACTTTCTGTTGGTCGGTGGGAAAACCTATTTTAGCGGCGTGCGGAAGCAAAGGCGTTTATTTTTGGTGCATATAAAAAGCGGGGTGAGGCGAGTGCTCCATTTTTTGAACTTTTAACTGCGGCTCATGTGTGTGCTTTGCTTATAAACAAATCGTATGATAAGTATAAACATAAAGCGATAAACAACGGCAATATATAGTGGTTCGGACTGACCGATCCTACATCACTCTCTCCTCTCTAGGAAATTCCTTCAAAGCGGGACTTATCACCCTCCGGGATTGCGATAGATATTCACCAGAGCTCACACTTTTCATTTGGACTTATAACCCTCTCTCGGGTTAGCCTCGGGACTTATCACCCTCCGGGATTGCCGATAGATATTTAACGAGTTCACACTCCATCGGGACTTATCACCCTCACTCGGGTTTTGCTAACAACTACCTCGCTTCACCCTTTGGGTTTGGGTTTTGGTGTTGTCTCCAACTATGGTGAGATTTTTCCCTACTGATGGTTTTAGCCTCAATCTTAAGGTTGGGAAAATCTCTCTAAGCTATGATACATCGTGGTTGTTTAGATTGGGTTCTAGAACACTCTTTGAATATATTTGTATATCTATGGGCTTGTGTTACAGGGTGGGAATGCTTTATTTATAACACTCTTTTGGCTCTGTAGCATTGTTGCTATCTTTTTCACACTTCCGGCTGATAATGAAGGAAGAACTTGTATTTATAGTGTGGATTTGAATGTTCTGGATTGGAAGAATCACATTCAAATCCATACTATTCTTTATGGATTCTGCTTGACTTTTTCTGGTAGTTGTCTTCCCCTCGTTGGTCCCGTCAATTTTGGATTCAAGCATTTATATTCCTCGGCTTGATTGCCTCGGAACATTGAGGATATCTTTGAGGCATTGGTATATTCTTGAAGTCTTGATAAATCTTGTGCCTTGATATTTCTACGAGTCTTGATTTTCTCTGAGCCTTGATTTTCTCTGAGCCTTGGTTTCTCACGAGCCTTGATTTTCTCTGTATCCTTGAGTCTTCGGTATCTCGATTTCTTCTTGAGTCTTGGAAAAACTAACACATTCTATATCTGCTTGTTATCTGCGGTGCGGATAATATTACGAACACTCTAAAAGCGAATCTGATTCATCTATCAAGATTATCTGAACATGTCATACTTAGGGGTTTTGGGATCTAATCAAAATCATATAATCTTTTATTAAATTCATCTCAACACACTTACTCGGCTATTTACGAGTTTTCGGCTACTCAAGTAGTTTACTTACTCAACTTGAGCCTTGAGCTTTACATTACCTCAAGTAGTTTACTTACTCGAAAACACACACAAGCTTTTGGACTACCTCTGTGGCTTACTAACTTCTCCTCTAGAGTTTTCGACTACTCAGTGTAGTTTACTAACTCTTTACAACTCTTCTCACCAACAAACACCTCCAACTACCTTCTCGAGGGTTTGGGGTTTCTCGGTTGGTTTCAACTAGGATGAGATATCCTTTACAATGAAGTAAAATGCAAAGGGTTAGGATATCTCGACTAAGCTTTAGATAAATCTTATCAAGCTAGGCTTAGTTTAGTGAGCTCTCTTCAATAAAAAGCACTTGGGAAATTCTAGGTTTTTAGAGTGCTTCAACTTGCGATAGTAAGTTTGAGCTCTTGAGTTGCGTATAAATTTCGTAACCTTACAATGTAGAGGTCACCCGGTATTTATAGGCATACACCAAGGTCACTTTTGAAAACTATCCGTTGGAGAGATAGCCGTGAGTTTCCTCTTATGGTGTGTGAGCGACTATATTTAGGGTTTGAAACTCCCTAACACGTTTTAGGCAATAACCTTTCATGTAGCGGTCTTCACTTTTTTGCGATCTGGAACTTTTGTACTTGACATCTTTTTTCGGCGACACATCCTTTGTCGATTTGTCGGTATGGTGCAGTGTTGTCTTCCTCTTTTTGACTTTTGTCTCGGTTTAAAGTAACACCTTCAGCGGCTATTTTGGTTACAAACTACGAGTTGTTATAACCTTAACAACACTTGACTTAGTTCCTTTTATCTCTTTTTGAATGTCTTGGCAAATATCTATTTTTCTAAGGAATTGCGATCTTCGATATTGCATCCTTGGATAGATATATTGATTGCCTCGGAACATTGAGGTTTATCTTGAGCATTGATGCATTCTTGAGTCTTGAGGTGATTCTTGTGCCTTGATATTCTTGATCTTCAATCTTGATCTTGGTCTTGCGTCTTGAGTCTTACAGTCTTGAGGTCTTTTGAGTCTTGGCGTCTTACGAGTCTTGAGTCTTACGAGTCTTTAAGTCTTACGAGTCTTTATAGATATCTTGGTGATATCTTTGAATCTTCATAGGTCTTGAGTTCCTCGATTATCATCTTTGAGTCTTGATATCTCGGTTTCACCTTTGAGTCTTGAGATCTTTCGGTTTCTCTTTTTGAGTCTTGATTCTCGATTTTCACGAGTCTTGAAACTTCGGTTTCATCTTTGAAACCGGTTTCTTGAAACCGATTTCTTGAGTATCTTGAGTTCTTGAGTCTTGAACCTATCGATCTATATCTGTGACTATACATTTTGCGAGATAATATCTGAATCTCTAAAAACTGAATCTGACTTATTATCAAGATCATTACGAACATGTCATACTCGGGGTTTTAGGATCTTAATCAAAATCATATATCGTTTATTAAATTCATCTCCCTGACAATTTCCCCCTTTTTGATGATGCAAAACCTATCTTGTTACAAACATATAACCTAAGCTCGAGGGTTTGGTTTATCTATTACAAGATTGGTTATATTTTCAACAATTTTCCCTCTTAAATAATGAGTCTCCCAATCTTATGAATCGAGAGAATCTCCCAATAATTCTGAGAGTCTCCCAACAATTATTCTTTCAATAATTTCTTGATAATGAATCTTCTTAAATAGTTCATCACCAAATACTTAAGCAGTTAATTGAGAGACATTCATTCGAGGCATATCAAATATAAACTACATATAAATAAGATAATGAGATATTATCTTTTGAGCATAAATAGTAAATCTTCATTGATGATTGGTTGATTCTGATTACAATGAGTTTATCAACAAAATCAAAAGACAAAATTTAAAGATTATAGAATCTTGAGTCTTGATCTTGATTTTGGTTCTTGATCTTCTTGCTCTTGGTTTGCCTCTACTTCAACTTCATCGGCCCAGGCACCTCGAGTCGAACATTAGAAAAATCTCTTCTTGACTCATTTCTCTCCTTGATGATATCCAGGATTTGTTTTTCTGTTAAACCCAAGCCCGACCCGGCATCTTGAGCAATTTCTTGAGTAATGGCCTTCTCATTCACCAAGCCATTACCAAGTCTTGGAGGAGGATAGGAATATGGGAGGGGCTTATCTTCGCCTCTCGGCATCATCCAAAGAGTTTATCAACTTTGGAGATATTTTGGATAGAAGGTTAGGAGATATTCAATGAATGCTTCATTACGATCGAGCTTTCCCTCTCCACTCCCTGGCACATCATAATAGAACCGAAGGTTCTCTTGACCTCTTCCATGTCGTTGAGTTTGATAGGCATCCATTTATCAGCGTGGGGCCACTTGATTCTTTTGATGTCTCTCTCCTTTTGCTCATAAACTTCTTGAATCCACTCCCGCCTTTGGCTCCTCTTGATCTTTTTCGATCACGAGCCTTTGAGGCCATTGCTTTCTTAGCTTTATTCTATCTGGAGTGTCTTGAGCATTCTTCGTATTGAAGACTTTCTTACGAGGTTGAGACTCGGATTCTTGATTTCCTTCATCATCGAGGAATCGGCTTTTCTGGATTGGCTTAGAAAGCCTTTGCATGCTTGCTTCCGGGTTGAACAACGCATGAGCTTTCCTCTTCATAAACGATTCATGACCGGCTGGCTTGTTCAACCTTAGTTTAGCCTTTCGGTTTCTCTCTTGCAACATCAAGCATGGTTTGCTCGAAGCTTCGAGTGTAGATAAACTTCTCCACTGGCGAACTTCATCTTTGTCGGTAGCCGACTTCATTTAAGGCTTTGGCTAGATTATACATTTGACATCTTTAAAGAGCTTTTTTCTTCCAAAATGCGTGCCAATAATTTCTGAAGTCTTCACCTTTTTCCCCCTTCTTGGCACCATAATTTGGAAGAAATCACGGAAGTGTTGTGTCCATGTGATATTGCTCTTTGCTCACCTTTGAACCTCTCTTCTTGCTATCGATCTTGTTAAGTCTTCGACCTCTGGTGTGGTTCTTAGCCCACGAAGAAAATTCTTTAGAGAAATGGGCATTGTGGCGGAGAGCTTCTTTGAACATCTCTGTCATCTTGGTCATGAGCATTGAGCTCATTTCCTCAGCGATAGATTTGACCATCACTTCATTCCTCTACCTTGATTTCACCTCTAGAAATGCGGTTCTCTCAGTCTTGTTTGGATTCGGCCTTTTCATTTCCTATGACTCCCTACAGCTTTTCATTGAACTTTTCTTCCATGAAGGTCATCTGTGAGGTCGAGTGTTTTGGGAGCTTAGCACTCTCGAAGAAAGTGACTAAGACTTTCCATCTTTGAGCTTGGTTGTGATGTTTCTTCCATCGAGCAATCTTGTTCATCATTGGCTCAACCTTCTCAAGTTTCTCCATCAAGGGAGTGAGGTCAATCTCGGGAACCTTGCGCGTTCTGTCTTGATTGATCATCTGAGCTTGGGGTTCATCTGAGCTCCGATCTTAAGCGAGCCTCGATCGTACATCGGAATAATTAATTAAAGATAGAACTTTCCATTAACTTTGGCATAATTGTGAATAGTGCCAAAAAAATTACGAAGAGTGCTAACCGATCGAGGTTGACCAATTCGGGTTGATCGGCACGAAGTCTCCTTTTCTATACATTTTGATCCTCGGTATCTCCTGTTGGTCCCCATCTCCATCTTGAGATTTGTCTCTTTGCTCGGGGCACTTGGTCATCTCATCTCTCTATTTATCTTCCTCTGAACAGTAGCGCATCAAAATCGAGTTTTTCATCGAGCTTTGTCCTCACAGACCACTGAGAAGTCGATCGAAAGGTTGTCTCCTCATTCCACAGTCTTCCCCTCTGAATCGGCAATATCAAGCATCTGGAAAAGTCGATTGAGGATGAACCATAGTCGACCTTAATCGAAGAAGACATCTTGCGGATCGGGGTATGGTGAGCTTCGGGTAGTGATCAAAATGAACCGTTCTCTTGCTCCTCCACTTTCGCCTTCTTGACCCCTCGCCCTTCTTTCATCTTGGGCTCTACGGTTCGGTTGAAATATAAATTTGAGGATCGAAAGTAGATCACGGGGGAGCTTCATCAAGAATATTACGCTCACGAGTCTCGGTGACATCGAAGGTTGTGCGATCGGGTCCTCGGTTGCATCTGGTAGGTTAGGAGGCTTGGGGGCATATCCTCAAATTGACTCTGAGTTGGCTCTTTAACCTGTATGCGGTGGCGGCCGCATCTTTGGTAGGAATCTCTGGGCTACGAGTTCCTTTGAAAATTTCTGAGAAATTTTGTCTAAACTAAAAGTGATGTCTCAAGCACCTCGGGAAGACACGCTCCTAAGTGTTCTTGTGCCTTAGAGAATAACTGAGCAAAACTTGTAATGGCGAACTACGGCCAGTTTGGCCCTCGGGTTGAATCTCTTCAGAATCCTTTGTCATCTTCATCGGTGAGAACCACCAATCTTTGGCGCTTTGGGGCAAGGTTCTTTTCTTCATCATTTTTGCGCCTGCTCCTTCTTTGCCTCCAACAAAACCTTCCCCCTGGTTTTGTTGGGTCTCTTTGCCGGCGGCGTTAGGTGATTACCTGCTTTTTCTTTCTTCCGCCGATGGATAACTTCCTTTTTCTGACAATGGGCAGAAAGAATTTTGGACAAGGGAATGGGGTCGAATTGGTGAAGATATCCTCCTCCTCTCTGTACATCTCAAAATATATTTTATTTTGGTGGCATGGTGGATCTTGCCTTTAATCGTGTGATCGCCCCATCAACCTTCTTGAAGACTTTGGCTTGCTCCTCACCATCTGAATTAGAAATTTGAGCGGTTGAAGTCGATGGTGGGTGAGGCCTCGATCGCCTCCATCGATCTGAGGCCGAGTCTTGATCTGCTCAAAACTCCCCATAAGACTCATGATGCTTTTGCTCTAATATCCATCAAAACTTCGATATTGTGGCTTGAAATTTACCTCTTATGCGATTAATCGCCTCAAATTTGTGGGATTCTCGGCAATCCTATCTAAATACTCTGCTCTCTTCCCAACATATACATCGCGGGATCCTCTCCTTTATCACGAGCTCAAAAACATCATTTAAATTTTTGAATAATATATAATTCCCTCTCAAAATCGATGTATTTGGACGAATGCTCTAAGTGTGATCTGATGTCGAAATTCATACCATCTCTTCATATATCCTCAAATTATAGATGAATTGATTACCTCTTTTCGCGTACTCTGGCACGAGTAGAAACTGCGATGAGATGGGTGAAGTTGCTTGATCGAATCATATCGCGAGCCTCCTCTTACGGCTTTGAGTTGGTTGTCTTTATCGAGTGAGACAAGCGAACTCATACCGAGGCTTGTTGGTTTGGCTAATCTCGAACAAGGTTGGAGCCATTTTAAGATTGATTGAAGAAATGAAGATTTTTAGGGTTTAGGATTTTTTACGGGCAAAGGGGATTTTTATTTGCGGAGGATTTGGGAGCGAAGGGTTTGATAAAATTTTTGGCTTGAATGGCTTATTGGGGTATAAATAGCCGAGATCGTGGGGAATCACGTTGGTTAGGTGAAAAGCAGCGGTTGAGATTAATCTCAGATTAATCGAATTATCTGACAAGCGATCTCCGAAAATAAGCAAAATATCCTCATTGGTCATTAATGTATGAGCATTAAATGGTATTGACCTTCTTGAATTTCAAAAGGTCAGCCCAAAACATTCCTCGGTGTTTTATATTTATTGCGAATGATTCTTTGAGTTTCTTTAGCGATAAATGAGTCGCATAGTCATTACTTCTTCGGACTAATTTCCCTCTGTCGGTCTTCTTGAGTCTTGACCTTGATAAAATGTCGTTATAATACTAAATCTTGAGCGGGTTCGATATCTTCTTGAAATCTTGACCTTGATAAATCTGAGTTTCTGAGACTTAGTTCGATATTTTCCATTTTATCTGAGTTTCTCGGTAGAATTATGAAAACTTCATGCATCGAAAACCTTGATTTTGATTTTACTCTGCATACGCCTAGATCTAACATCCACTAATTCAATTGAAAGTTTAAAAATCTTGATTTACATTAAAGGTTTTAGTCAAGATATCAACTCTCTGCTTATCAATATGAATTTTCTCCATCTTATGTCCTTTTTCGACATGATCTCTGATGAAGTGATATGCGATATCACATGCTTGCATCGGTGTGCTGTCTGGGATTTTATGAAATATGATAGCTACTATTATTGTCGAAAAATATTTGTACTTCATTGGCTACAACTTTATAATCTTAATTGTTATAAAGGCGAAGAATCTAGCCATACAATGACTTTCTGTGACCATGTATTGACTTAATTAATCTTTGGTTCTCTTGAAAGTGTCTCTTGAAAACAAGATATCGACTTACTTAGAAATTGATAAGTTCTGTAGTGGACTTCTGTCGGTCTGCAACCTCCATGTCGACATCTGAGTAACCCGGTTAATTCAAGGTTATCATCATTTGGATACCATAATCCTCTATTCCTTTATGCCCTTAAGATACTTGATGGTATCTTTTTGGCGACCTCCATGTGACTAGCCTTAGGATTAACTTGGTATCTTACACATATCCCAATGACAAATGTTATGTCAGACCTACTTGTTTGTGAGATAGAGCAATGATCAATGATTCCTCTATAATCGGTATGACTTTGCGATTTGCCTTGAATCGAGAATCCATCTTGTAGTTAGTATTCATAGGAATCTAGCTGCATTTTGATCTGTACACCATATTTGTGATCGGATCTACGGTGTACTTTACGGATGATGAAAGATTCCTTCCTTTGATTGTTTCACTTGAAGACCTTGAAAAATTCATCTCTCCCATCATTGACATCTCAACTTACCTTTCATCGGTGTTGAAAACTTTTCACCACGGTGATGGTTTGGAGATCAAAAATGATGTCATCAACATCTCTCCCGAACGATAAGATATCTTCCCCATCTTCTATCTGAGCGAGTTCTATCACTTGAGTTCCTTTGACAAAACCATGGTCGATGAAAGCGAGAAAAATATCATACCATGCTACGGGTGCTTGCTTGAGACCATCAAAGCTTTTACGAGCTGTAAACTTGGTAAATTCTGTTTGAAACCGGGAGGTTGTTCCCATAAACCTCTTCTTTAAGCACCCGTTTAGAAATGCACTTTTCACATCCATTTGATAGATTGTGAACTTCATGTGGGCGGCATATGCAAGAAACAATCGATGGCTTCTAGTCTTGCAGCGAATGGTGCAAAGGTTTCATCATAATCAAGCCTTCTTCTTGGGAATAACCTTGTCTGACTAACTTGCCTTGTTTCTTACAATGTTGTTGTTTTCATCTCTTTTATTCTTGAAAACCCACTTGGTTCCAATGACATTGTGCCTTCGGGTCTATCTACTAGCTCCATACTTCATTCCTTGAGAATTGATTATTTCATCTTGCATGCATGATAATCGATAAGAATCTTGTAGAGCTTCCTGAATATATTGAGTTCTTTCTACGATAGGGAGCGCGAGAATAGTGCACTCTCACCATGGAACCTTCTTGTTTTAACACCTTGGTTAGATCACCCCCAATCGACTTGTAGGATGACTATCTAACCATTTCCTTCTTGATGTTCCCCCCGCCCGGTAGTATCCTCAACATTTGAAATGTTAGGTTCGATTAATTGATAAACTTCGGGGAACAACGAAAAGGAAAAGGAATCATCTTCCGAGAGGAAATTCGCCGAACATTATCGAGAGACATTTGTTCCCCTTTAGTTGATAGATTGAGAATTTACCTCATTTGTGACCACATCTTCATTGGCATCATACTGTGAGTGCGAGGCGGTATGCTGTTGATTGGTCACCTTTGGAGTATTGGTTTTCTGAGTCTCACCATCACGAGTTCCATCACGAACTTCATTATCGATCTGAGTCACTCAATCATAGGATGTGGTGACTTCTTCTTTTCGAGTTGGTGGATGATTTATCTTTTCTGTTTCAAGTTTAATTTGGTGATCCTCTTAGTCGGTTAATCTGCGTCATGTTCTGTTTCTTACGAACACAAGTAGATTCATCAAAAACAACATGAGTGTTTCCTCCACAATAAAGTCCTCTGTTGGTTGTAAACTCTGAAAGCTTCTTGACTTGAGAATATCTAAGAATATTCCTTCGCCGACTTTTACTATCAAATGTTTTCAAGCTGATCTTTACCATTATTGTGTATGAAACACTTTGCAACCAAACACTGCGAAAAAAAAGAAACAAGGCTTCCTTTCATTCCAAAGCTCATAGGGTGTTTTGCCTTGACTCTTAGTCGGCATGGATCATTACGAGAGTAGCATGCGGTGTTTGACTTGACCCCAAAACCTTTTAGGAATATCGACCGTGATCATTGTCCTTTGCGAACTTCTTCGAGTCATGTTCCTTCTTCGGCAACACCATTTTGTTGAGGGTCCTTTGCGGTGATGTTTCATGTGAAATTCCATTTCTTTAATAATCGGATATGATATGATTTATAAATTAGGTTCCTTATCGGATCGATTTTGACCACGCTCGATTTTTCTCAATCTTGAGCCTTTTCGATGATTACTGGCAACTTTATACGAGTCTCTTTCTTCTTGGTAGAATATGACCCAAGTATATCTTGAGTAGTCATCAACTACTACCAATGTATATTTCACGCCATTAGTGCTTCTTGGTGTTATAGGACCAAAAAGATCCATATCACGATGGCTTGAAGTATTCTTTCGATAGAAACATCAACTTTGCTTTTAAATGATGCTCTTATTTGTTTTTCCTTTACGGCATGCATCACAAATATGTTCCTTCTTGAACACTTCATTAGGAAACCCTCTTCAAAAGCTAATCTTGCAAGCTTATTCGGGGGTTTTAAAATTTAGGTGATTCATTCTTTTATGCCATAACCAAGCTGGTATATGTGGAACTTTTAGCAACCAAACATGTATCTTTAGGAGTTGAACTCAATCGCCAAGATACACATTCCACTTTTCTTGTACCCGGTCGGTAATACTTTTTGTGATGTATCATCTTTCACAAAACATAAGTTCTTAGAGAACTCAACATTAAAACCCTTATCCGCGAGAATTGCAAATTTACAATTGAAAGCAAGTTATGCTTTAATCGGATACATATGAAACACCATGGATATGGGCGAGTCGATTTCCAAAGTTCCATATCCTTGATCATCCTTGGAGTTATCTCCAAAAAGTGATCGTGGGCCTCTTTGTTCAACATAGTCATTTGAGTATCTTCTTGAATCTGTCGTATGTCTTGAACATCCTTTGTCGAGATACCATACATCGGGGTCTTTTCATCTTTGCTCATCGGTCTTTATGTGATCTTTCATCGACTTAGTGCCCTTGTTTTCCTCGCGAAAAAGCAGATCAATTTTAGGTACCCAATGTGTGTAGGGTCTACAAGGTTATATGTACCTTTGGAATCGAAATTGCTGACAACTCTAATCACTTTAGAGTGGCTAATTCGTCTTCCATAAACATCAACATACACATTTACTACTCGGGTGCCTTAGCGGTTTTACGTATGTATGTGTGCTTAAACTTTTAGCATGAACATGGGCTTTTGAATTTTTCTTTGGTTCGGGCCTTACATTTCATTTGCTTTGGCTTGTCATGCGGCGGTCTAAATCTTTGATGACTTCGGTTGAATAACCTTTACCCTTAGGCAAGTGGGGTTCGGGTTATGCATCTTTGAAATCTGGGTCTTCGATTATCTTTGAGGACTTGGTCTCTTGATTGAGAATGTCTCTATTTGAGTTTTTCTCATCGAGGATTCCTCACGATGGTTGATGTGGAGCCTTTCGGGTTTGCATTCTTAACTTTGAGGCTTTGAAGTACTTGCACGAAACTTTCTGGCCCGAGTGCTTTCGGGTTTTTCTAGCCTTCACACGAGGTTTGGGCTTTCCTACGATCATTCAGTTTCTTGAGACCTTAGGTCTTTTTCCTTGTCTACAACCTTGGGCATTACTTGGTTTGAAGTGTGGGTGCATTTGGTTTTACAAAGATTGTCTTCTTGCTACTTGATGCGACATTAGGATGACCTTGTGAGGTTTACTGGAATGTATCAATCCGATTTTAGAGTGGCAGATCTCTGGTAACTCTGAATTTCATCTATTACATTAGATGCTTTATTGATAAGTTAACTCTTACATGCACTATCTCCACGATTACGTAGAGTTTCATGCTTCTCGGAGAGGTCATTCAACTTAGTCTGATTAATTGGAATCTCTTGGTGGATTTCTCTAGCTTTTGGTTAGGGTCATTATCAACTTCTCTTTCTCGAGTTGTACTTTGAACATCGGTTCATCGGTAGCTCTCGTTAATTGAAGTGATTTGATATTCTAGAAATCTTTCCATTTTAGATTTTGACTTTCGGTTCGCTTTATACTGCTCTTGAGTTTCTATTACTTGAGTTCTTGTAAAAGCGACATAGTCCTTCATGATTCTCAAAAGAATCCATCAGTCAAAATAGTATTTTTCGGTGGAACTTGAAAACTCTTGTCTGCTAGTGTAGGAAGCAACAACAGAAAGAAGAGTTTACCTCCTCAATGGCCATCAGGAGGATGATGTCATCTTTCCTTTGTCGAGAATATTTCATCGAAGAGCTAGATCCCTCCTCAGTGTTCTTACGCAACCATAGCCTTTTTCTTTGAAAACTTCTTGTCTCTTTTAGCTTGCCTTTCTCTTCTCTCCTTAGCACTCAAATCTGGACAATCATCTTTGGAAGTGACCTTTCTTTTTAGCGATTATAGCATCTGTTGGTATCATCGTCTGATCACTTTCTTCCTTGGACTTGGGGTCCTTCTTTGCGGATGAAGATCCCTCGACTTTCAGTCTTTCTTTTTCTCGGTTGATATGTCCTCGGGTTTCTTCACGGTACCTGTGGTTCTGTAATAGCTTTTATATTTTCCAAATCTACTATTAAGTCTATCAAACCTCCTTGCCATCAGTCTTAGCTTTTCCTCAAAGCTCGTCAATTTTTTGGCATGGGGGTTCTCGGACTCTCTAGTTTCTGAGTTTTATCTTTGTCTTTTAAAAAGCCGCATTCTTCTTAGATGATGAATCATCTTTCTTTGTCTTTTTTTGGATTTCTTATCAATTACAAATTCATAGGCCTTTTCTCGGAAGACTTGTTGATATGGCATTGAATTAATGTTCTTGGTGTTTTCAATCACCTTTGCATGAATATCCATTTTCTTAAGCTTCTCTTTGTGGATATTTCTTTCAAGTGCATTTAGATCATTCATGATGCTAGCGAATCGACTTCAATTTGTCTATTGATTCACCATCATCCATTTCAAAAACTATCAAACTTTCAATGTATTTGAAAGTTTGTTTTCTTTTTATATGATCGTGCCTTGGCGCATTCATTAGTGTATCCCAAATTTCTTTTAGCTTATTACGGTGAAATCATTCCCATCACACCATCATCAATTATCTTTGTATAGTGTGTCTTTAGCAATATAGTCTAGATTGACTAACTCTCCTCGGGAGTAAGTTGGTCATCGGACAAAAGTCCCCGATACGGGATCATTTTTCTCATTTTATGTTCCTCAGGATTCACTTTAGCGATAAATTGGAATGGCCCTTTAGAGACCACTCTCCACATACGTTCATGTTTAGAATACGAGGTGAGCTGCGTTCTCGATCTCCATAAATCATAGTTCTCTCTTGAGAACATGGGAAGTTTCTTAGAAGACATTTTTTTATCTGAGTCTTTTAAGAAATCGGCAAAAAATATCGATTGAGATAGACCACAAGTATTTTTATGCAAATAAAACTTTAGTCGAAAAGCAAATGGTCAAGTTGAACCCTTTGCTCTGATACCACTTGTTGGTATCGGATCGGAAGAAAGTTTTTAAAATTGGATCGATCGGGTGATCTTACGAAATAAGTGATCTTTTGAACTCCAGCTCGATACCACTTGTTGGTCCGGTGCAAATGAGTCTTACGTGTATGGGGGAATACGTGTTTAGTGTTTAAAACTTTTCTTTTCTTGAGGGTCGACTTGGGTCGGGGTTTTCACGATGATTTAGTCTGAAGCACAAATCGCTCTAAGTCAAAATCTACGAGGGCAGTGATCTGTTGCTTTTTGGATACCTCGAGATAATCAGCGAGTCTGAGTTTTGAGAGATCTTTTGCTTGGATCGGATAACTAACTTCTTGAACCCTCGGATGAGTAAGTTCGGTTTGGTAACTATCTCATTCTGCTTACTCAAATGTGCGGAATGGTTGTATAGTTTATACTCGTTTTAAGCTTTTCTTTGAAAACCTTCCTTTTAATGGAATATTGATTGAGGTTGTGATTGATTATATACGACTTGATTGGATTGATTCATTTGAATATCGGTGAAAATATGCTTTCAATTCAAAGTAATGCAACGGATAAATCCAATGGCGAAGCAAAAAAACACGGCAATTTATAGTGGTTCGGAGACTCAAGCTCCTCGTCCTCTCTCTGATCTCTTGAGGAGAAATTCACTAATCAACTTCTTAAGGTTTTTCGACTACCTCTGTAGTTTACTAACCTTTTCACTTCCTAAGGTTTTTCGACTACCTCATAGTTTACTAACCTTTCCTTTCCTAAGGTTTTACGACTACCTCTGTAGTTTACTAACCTTTCTATTTTTGAGCTTTCACTACCTCTGTGGTTTACTTACTCAAAACACGGACAAGCTTTTCGATTATCAAGATAGTTTTCTCACTTTCTTCTGGGAAGAGCTTTACACTACCTCAATGTAGTTTACTTACTCTTTTACAACTCGATCTCACCAACAATCACGCTCGAACAACCTTACAAGGGTTTGGGGTTTCTTAGTTGGTTTTCCAACTAGGATGAGATCCTTTACAATAAAGAACATTGCAAAGGCTAGGATATCTCGACTAAGCTTTGGATATATCTTATCAAGCTAGGCTTAGTGGAATGAGCTCTCTTCAATTTAAAGCACTTGGGAAATTCTTGGGTTTTCGAGTGCTTCAACTTCTGATAATAAGTTTGAGCTCTTTAGTTGCTTACAAATTTCCCATAACCTTACAATGTAGGGGTCCACAAGTATTTATAGGCATACACCAAGGTCACTCTTGAAAAACTATCCGTTGGAAGAAATAACCCCGTGAGTTCCTCTCTTATGGTGTGTGAGAAAGCTTATTATATTTAGGGTTTGACACTCCTACAACGTTTTAAGCAATAGCACTTTCATGTAGCCGGTCATCACTTTTTTGCACTCTGGAACTTTGTACTTAACATCTTTTAGGTGACTTTGTCCACATTAGTGTCGGTATAGTGCAGTGATGTCTTCTTCTTTTTGACTTTTGTCTCGGTTAAAGGTAACAACTTCAGCGGCTCTTTTTGGTTACTATCTCTGGTGATATAACCTTAACAACCTCTGTCTTAGTTCCTTTTTATGCGCATTTGAATGTCTTGGCAAATACCTATTTTTCTAAGCAATAGCGTTTTTCACCGATATTGCATCCTTGGATAGATATTTTGATTGCCTCGGAACATTGAGGTTTATCTTTTGAGCATTGATACATTCTTGAGTCTTGATAATTCTTATTGCTTCGATATCCATACATCTTAAGTTTACGGTCTTACGTGTCTTTAGTCTTGAGTCTTGAGTCTTGAGTCTTTTCTGAATATCTTGGTGATGTCTTGAGTCTTTAATGTTGAGTCTTGATATCTCGATTTCTTCTTGAGTCTTAATATCTCGATTTCATCTTGAAACTTGAAGCTTGTTTCATCTTTGAAACTTGGTTTCTTGAAAACTTCTCTGAGTCTTGAGAACCTATCGATCTATGTCTGGCGACTATACATTTTGCGAGATAGCATCTCCGAATACTCTGGCCCGAATCTGACTCAACTATCAAGATTATCTGAACATGTCATACTCGGGGTTTTGGGATCTAATCAAAATCATATCTTTATTAAATTCATCTCCCAGCGGATACACATGCCCGTATCTTGAAAAATCACCGGTAAAAAGTGATGAAGTATCGGCCGACCCTTAGCTAGAGTGGGCAATGGTCCCACGAACATCACTTGTGGATCAACTCTATAACTTCTTTAGCACGAACTCCTTTTCGAGAAAAGGGTTTGTTGGTCATCTTGCCCTTGAGGCGAGGATTCGCGATTCTTAGTAAGACTCAAAGTCGAATGGGGTTAAGTAATCAACTTTCTTAACCTTGCTATCTATTCTCATTTACATGACCAAGTGCAATACCACAAGTAAGTTGGGTTTGATGATTACTAAGTTTGAGTCGTTTGTTTTGTATATCAAGAATATTATGTCCACAATGCAACAAGTATAAACCATTTGATAAAGGAGCATTCCCCATACATATGCCATTAATATAGAGCCGCGTAAACCCGTAATACATGCGTGTGAAATAAATAGTTCACCAACAACGAACATACAATTGCATAATTGAGTACAAATAAACATAAAGAGAAACCTACTGCGGATCAAAAGGCAGTTTCTCAACTATGGTATCCCGTAATCCCGTGAAAGCGAATTGCCAGATCTCATCGATTGTTGAATCTGAGGCAGATTTGCTAGGAAAACTCTATCCTAGATTTTATGGAGAAATTAGAGTTTCTTGTTGTAGTAAATAATGAATCCGGGACCTCATATATATAGGGGAGATTAGCTTATATCTTAACAAATCTTTATTAGGAAGATTATTCCTAATCTTGAAAGGCATATCTCAAAGATATGTTTTTCCCTAGAGATATTTTCAAACAATAATATTCCATAATATTATTTTGGGATTCTTATTTAATTAAATCTAATTTAATTAAATAATAATAATAATTAATTCAAAATAATATATATTATTAATTCTCCATAAATTAAATATTAAAATCGATTTAATATAATCAACCAACTACAATCTTCTGTCGAAAAGTAACACTAACCATAAGGACCCATCTCCTTTGGGGTACTAAAGCTGATCGATTGCGAGTTGGCGTGGGTTTGGCCAATAAGGGAGGTGTATAAGCAATTTATCTGGTACATCGATTGTGGATGCTCGAGCCGCATGGTGGCAACAAACATCTCCTCGGTTCATATAAAGAACAAGAAGGCCGCGTGTACTCTTTGGTGACGATAAATTTGGTTTTACGGAGGTTCGGAACCTTAGTCAGCGATGATGTCTGCGGAGTTTCTTGAGTCTCGTATGTCGATGGTTTAAAGCACAACTTTATTATCGGTTTCACAATTCTCTGACAATGGATTTAGTGTTGAGTTTCTCTCTTGATAAATGCACTATCAAAAATTGATATATTGATAGATTTTTGCTAACTGGTTCCAGGAAAGGAAGCGATTTATCTTGCATATTGGGAAAATTGTCGAAATGTATGCCTAATTATTTAAGAGTTCAAAAGTAGCAGTTGGCTCTGGCACTGAAGGATGGAGTCATCTGAACTTTAAAATCCTTAACAAGATAGCAAGGGCGTCCTCGGTTGAGGACTCCCGAATGAAGTTTTTTCTAAGGATCGGACATGTGCCGCGTGTCGGAAGGAAAGCAAATCAAAAGACTTCATTCAAGGGATTCCTTCACCACCATCGACAAAGTATTGCTGTTGCTCCACATGGATCTTTTTGGACCCGATTCGTCATTTAGTTTTTTTGAGACGCAAATACACTCTGGTGATTGTAGATGACTTCTCCAAGTTCACGAGTTGTATTCTTGTATAAGAAGAATGAAACTACAACAAAGATACTGAGTTGCTTTCGAAAAGATTACAGAATGAGAAAAGGTGGCGATATTGTGAAAATCGGATCAGATAAAGGGGAACAAAATTCTTGAATTCTTTCATATTTGATTTTTGCAAGAGTTTGGGATACAACATG